>JAPKLW010001367.1:0-14985 GCA_026898455.1 Plectranthus barbatus | reverse complement strand
GGGTTAGGGTTTCTCAAAACCCTAACACTATAAATAGGCCTTCTCTCCATCAGATCAAGTTAGTTTTTCAGTATAATCAGTAAATTGAGAGAGAGGGCGGCGGCTATCTGTAGGGAGAAGTTGATCGAATTCTCCAGATCTCAGATCCAACTTGGTAGATAATCCTCACCAGATTTCCAAGGAGCAAGGGAACAGATCAGAAGATCAGATCTGTAGGAACAACCGTCCACACCTTTGTTCAGATCCAGATCCAGATCTATTTCATCGTTATTGGCTCCGATCTAGTCCTGTAGATCAAACGGTGAAATCAGGTATTCTCTAATCCATCATCTGCAATTAATATTGTAGGAGCATGCATAGGATTCGCATGGTTTATTTAATTAAAATTTATTCCTGGTATCCTAAGAACGATCCTTGGCAAGAAATTCATAATGGCAACTCGTGTTGTCCATCGTAGACTCAAACCCTACATGCTGGGCAAGGGCGACGGCTGGCGCGAGGGTGCTGCAAGCGGCGCTGCAGCAACGGGTGTTCTGGGAACAGGCGGCACAGCAATGACAGCTACTGGCGGCGTGGGTCGCGAAGGTCTGGGCACGGGCAGCATGGATCTGGGCATGGACCGCGCGGGTGGCTCGAGCAATGGCGGGCATGCAGGTGGTATGAGCGACAGCGGGTGTGCAGGTGGCGTGAGCGGTGCAGCAGTGGCAAATGCTGGCAGCGTGGGCGTGGGTTGCACAAATCCAGGCGCGGGAAGCACGAATCTGAGAGAGAAAAAATGTGTGGGCAGGAGCCGCAACATTTGGGCGTGGTTGGGGGTGAGTCGTCGGCCAGCGGCGGTCAGGCCCGGGGCGTTGGAGGCGCGAGGGGGCTGAAGAATGCAGGGGAAATCCATATAAATGGGCAACAAATTCCATTAGATTTCTGCCTACAGAAGTTGGAAGGCACTCTTATTGATATGTTTTTATCTGGGTATCCCAGCCAAGCAATTCAAGTTGCTGCTTCTGACACAACAATAAAGGTATATCCGAGGAAGAAGAAAATTGGCGAGCACAATATGAAGAGTTTCACAATTCGTTTCATTTTTCAGACTTCAACCTTGAGGACAAGGTTGTTTTGAAGCAGGATGGAATTGATATGAAGCAGAACTTTGAGTTTGTCTCAAAAAGGGACTCGTCGGCGGGAACGGGCTTGAGCCTACTATCCGTGGGCCGTGTCGTGATTTGATTTTTAATTAAGTTTGATTTTAACTTAAGTTATTTATTTCCCAGATTTAATTATTTATTTTCCTAGATATTAGAGTATCAATTATATTAGGATTGATTTCCTAATAATAATTGGATTAGATTTGATTTGAGTCTTATTTAAATTGAGTTGTTATTTTTTTTTTCATAAGCAATAAAATTATTATTTTGGGAGCGTTTATTCGCTTGGGCACGTCTTGTACGTGATTTGGGTTCTGCTTCTATCATACACTTACCAAATCCAGATTTCTTCTCGTATGATGTCCTTCTAAATTTCTCTCCCTCTCTAAACTACTTCAACTCCCAAATGGTATCTCTCATCTTTCAACTGGAGATCAACCAAGATGCCTACGAGCAAAGAGACCGTGTTGTTGCTCATATGGAAGGGAAAATTATCATTCTTACGAAGACTCTGTCTGAGATGGTTTCCTATTGCTCGCCTCTCCGCTTTCAGCGAGAAACCTTACCTCAAAGCCGAAACCGTGAAGCCATGACTTTTCTGTCATAAGATATATGATGGATAGTCAGGTAGGTCTGAGGTGAAATTTTCCTTCATCATGCAGATTGGAAGATCTCCATGTGGCCTGGCATCATTTACAATAAAAAAAATATGTCATTTCAAAACAAAATGAAATCATAAATTTAGAACACAATTTTTTGAATAAAAATCATTAAAAAACAAATTACATCATTTATAGTAAATAAATACATCTTTTCCCTTGACCTTGCTACTTTCATAGAAGAAAGCTTAACGACCTCTTTCGAGGATGCCATAACAGAAGAAATACAGATACAGATAAGGGCTTTCCATCTATACTATAGAAGATTCAGTCTAGAATACCTAGCGAACTAGAAAATTATAAACATCTAGAATAGTTAGTTTAGGGAAGAGTTTTGTAGAATAAGTTTCAAGAAGGCGAGCACTACAAAAAAATAGCAAATTTGCGATGGATTTGCGACAAAAAAAAAAAAAAAAAATTTGGGTCGCGATTTTGCGACGAAATTTTCCACCATAAAAATTTTGCGACAGAATATTCCATCGCAAATCCATCGCAAAATTCTTTTTTTTTAATATGTATGTTTTTAGTACATATAATGAATGCGATTAGTGTTTGGTTCAACAGTAATGCACGCAGCACGCGTGCGGGAGGTGCCGAGTTCGAATCCTCTTGGACGCAGACCACCAAATTTGATGATTGGACCGACCGGTTCAAGATGATTGGACCGGCCAGTTCAAAATTAGTTCAAGAAGAACTTAAAATTTATTTTTTGAAGGAAATTAATTTGTGACGGTTCAATTTTTGGTCGCAAATTTTTTTGCGCCGAAGGCTTTTGTGACGGACAAAATCAATCGCAAAAATAGCAGTTTGCGACGGATTTTGTCGTCGCAAAAATGCAAATTTTTGGTAGTGGAATAAGCTTAGCTTTATGGTTCAAGGCTTCAATCCCCATTAGAAAGATATTAGGCAAAATATGAAAGCAGAAAATATTTACAGTAAAAGAATACATAATTTAAAGTAAATGAATATTTCAATTAAAAACTAAAAAAATCATCATATGCTTAAAAAATAAATATATTATTTCTAAGAAAACACAACATTAATAGTACATCTTTTGAACTAAAAGAATATATAATTCTGAAACAAAAAAATCCATAAATTTAGCACAATTTTTTAAAAGTAAACTATCTAGACAATGAATTGCATCATCAAAAATAGAGGAATACATCATTCAAGAATTAAAAAACAAAATCATAATTTCTAAGAAAAAAGAATATAGACATTTGTAATGCATGAATACAACATCACTTATAGTAAAATAATACATTATTTTAAAAAAAAATCACAAATTTAGAACAAAAACTTTTGAAAAGAAATATTTAAAAAACTAATCACATCATTTATAGCGAACGCATGATTTACAGTAAAAAAAAAAAAATACATCGTTTAAGAATAAATAAATCATCATTGCTAAAAAATGTTGGAATGTATATATTTTTATAAAGATTTCACCTACAAAGTGAATGAATGTTATATTCGATAATTAACTAAGAAGAAAATACAGCATTTCGAAAAATAATTATGTCACTCGTTGTTAGTAAATATTCCTACCTAATTGTTGTTTTGATGTGTCAAAAGGTTGTATTGAAACCACCAAATTAGGAGTGTCTCTAGATTAGCTTAGTTCACAAACTTGTAAAATTCTGTTCAGATATATAGAGTTGTAACAGAACTGACAAAACTGATCAAGACAAACTGGGTGGAAATACAAAGCCCCAGTTTAGATCCTGCGGAGTAAGGAGAGACCAGCTACCAGTTTGGAACTGATGACTCAGAGAAATTTACGGACAACACCTACCTGGATCACCTCCAGTTTACAAAGTCATCTCCTACTCGCACGAAGAGAACAAGTCACAAGAATCACCAAAGATCAATCTTTAAGTTTGGCGATTCATTAAAGACTGATGAAGGACCAATCAATTTAGATTCATCGGACTGGTAAAGTCGTTCTGACACAAAAGCAAAATGTCGGCATCTTGTGTTAGAAAAGAACATAGCAGGTGCCGAACCTCAAGAAAAGTGCCCTGCTCTCGTCAGAAAAGAGATGCATCAGTTTGGACGATGCTCAAATGTCTCTAAACGGCTACAATTTGAATTACTCACACTTCGTCTATAAATACACGAAGTACTCAGAGCAATTCATATATAGAAACGAAGAAAAAATACTGAAACTCTGCTCAATTGAAAACCTGACCATTTCCATCATCAAGGCTATCCCTAAGCCTTCCGTGTTTCATTCTTAGTGAACATGAGACTTGTAGCTTATCAGCTCGAGTTATTTGGTGTTCTTTATCTCCCAGAAAGAACACAACAGTCACTGCAAATCTATAACAGTGATTCTTACGAACATCTAGCCTATCAGTTCGATAGTTTGGAAGAAACTATAAAGCTCCGCACTCCAGAGGCGGATGCTGCGTGGTGTGCCCACACTCCAAATCTGCAAAGCCGAAGGGACTAGAGGCCTGGGCTAGTGAGCTAATGGACTGATAGACACTGACATCTACAAGCTAGCGATAGATCGTGAGACCCATATGTAACGGAAGCATAGTATATTTCCAGGCTAAGGTCTGAAGAGATGACGTACGACTTTCGATTCCGAACCTCTATAAATTTCGTGCGTTTTACTGTTTTCTTATATTTCTATAAGATTTTTAAAACTCAACACACTTTAGTGTTGCAGTATACTAAAACTGAACATTAACCTCACTGCTCGTTGACTAAGTATTTTATGAAACACGAACTCACCAGTTTATGAGGGCAAGTTTTGATCTTAAAATTTATGTTGCACACTATATGTACTCTGATCTCGGGACAAACACCCACAACAAAGAAATACATTGCTTATCTCTAGAATAAATAAAACATCATTTACGGTTAAAGAATACGAAATTTAAAAAAATCATAAGTTTAGCACGAAGTTTTGAATAGAAATCTATAAAAAAAATTAATTACATCATACAATAAAAGAATACATCAATTCGAAATATAACGAAATCGCAAATTCAGCACAAAAACTTTTTTGAATATAAGTTATTAAAAATAATTACATCATTTACAAAAAATAAACACATCATTTATAGTAAAGGAATATATCGTTTAAGAATATAAAAAAATTCATTATTTATAAAAAACATATATTATTTACAGTAAATAAATACACATTTAAAATAAAGGAACAAATCATTTCTAAAAAAAAACTGTGACGTTAGCACAAAAAATTATGAATATAATCATTAAAAAATGGATTATTTATTTAAATTAAATAAATATATAATTTAGGAAAAAAAGCCATTGATGCTGAAAAAATAAATATATTATTTCTTAAAAAAATACTCATTTACAATACAAAAATACATCATTTAAAAACAAAAATAATAATAAATAAAATACAAATTTCTAGAACTCCCGTGGGGTTGGGCACCCCCAGCCTTGGGGTGGCGCCGCCCCTGGTGGCGGGTCTGTATCAATTGGATCCCTTGCAACATCGGAGGCGACGACAAGGTCGATCCTCAATCCATTGACGATGGCAGAATCGAGAACAATGAATTTGAGGTTTCACCGAGGATTTTGCTTGGAAATGGGGGAAGCCATGGTTTTTTTACCATATATAAAATATTTTAAAATATTAAATTTTGATATTAATATAAATATATTCAAATTCGTCTTACAATAAAAAAATAACGAGATCGTCTCATCCAAATATTTGTCTATTTAAAAATATTTTATAATTGTAGAGTTCTATGAATTTCAGACCCAAACTACGGGTAGATGCATCTCACTATCAATATTATATATGTAATAATCTATCATAATTGTCTTTTTTCATATAGGATTTTTAAAGGATAGAAATATATATCTTCATATTTATCTAAAGATATATCTTTCACTATAATAGTTATATCACAAGTAAGGTTTTTTTATTGCATAAATATGTCCTCGAGCTCGAGGTTTGATTTTCTTCACAATAATACCCTCGTTAACTTCAACTTTAATAATTACTAAATTGGCTTTGGCAGAGCCCATATTATCATTAGCATTTGCTGTTGAAGAAAAATTAACTTGAAAATAGGATTACACGGCATAGGGAAATGAATGTAATATATAAGAGTCTACCCAACTTCATTAGAATGAAGCATTTTGGGAAGCATTTACGGCAGTTGATCAATCCCATGTCCCATATTGAGGAGATAAGGAAATGGCTACTGTATATAAGAGTTCACTCAATTCCATTAGTATGAGACCTTTTGCGAATGAACCCAAAAATAAAACCGTGAGCAGTTAATGTCGAGTTATCATTCAACAAACTATCATAGTGTTTTAGTTTTATTTACAAGGAAAAAGAAACAATTATGAAATGAGAAATTGTAAAATTAAATACATAACTCATAAGCCCATGCCCATTGTGTGCAAAGCCCAATGAGATTGGACGATTATTAATTAAATTATTTTTATTTTAATTATATTCATGGAAAGGCTTCAATCACAGATGCAATGGCGCCCTGCATATGCTTTACGGTGTGTCGGCGGAAACCCGCCGTCTCGATCAGCTCCGCCCATTCCTTGGCCGTTCTCTCCTTCCCATGGGCCGTCGCCATCATGATCGTCATATCCTGCATCAAGCGAGCCACGGAGAGCTCGTCTCTCTCTTTCTCATCATCTTCATCAAGTATAGCCTCTACAATTATCACCTTCCCCTTATCCATGGGTATGGCTTCTTTGCACTTCTTTAGAATTTCAACACACGCTAGGTCGCCCCAGTCGTGCAATACACGCTACACAAAATTAATCATTAATTACTAGCTAAATATGTCATGAAATTCCACAACCATAAATCTATATCTATATACATATTATTAAAAGAAAGATGTTGTACTAAGTTACAAAATTGTTATTTCCCTCCAAAAACAGTATCATCATCATTAAATGTATTTTTATTTTATTTATTGATCCTCTAATATTATAAAGCAATCAGTTTTTTAAAAATTAACAAAATCATATTTATATCACTTTCCTAAATACGTTAAATGCATGTTCACCAATTTTGATTTTAATTTTATTCTATGCACAGCTTATTCTTTCAACACAATCATTTTAGTTAGGATTTGTAAATTAAAATTCTATATTTATAAGTTTTGGATTTAACCATTTCTTTTTATTTGTCTACGGTTATAAGTATTAACTTATATCAATGTTATATAAATATAAATACTTAATATTTTATTTGGATAAGTAGTAATATATACAAGATTTTTAAATTGTTAATTTAAATTGCATTTTGGTTTTCTTTTTCTAATTCAAGTTACTAACTATCTACAGTATACGTAAATTTAAATAAAATTATATTTATATATATTTTTTCCTACCTATTAACAAAGAAAAATAATACCAAATATAAAAACTGAACTATATAGTTAAATATCTAAAAATAGTAATTGAGACCAAATAATTGTAATGGGGAAGTGACAATACCATTAGCATGATAGCGTCGGCTTGGGGTAGGGCCTGCTTAAACATGTCTCCTCCGACGTGGACGACCCCGTCGACGGCCGGAGCCTTCGCGACGACATGGTGGAGATCAAAATTGATCCCCCGGATCCACGGAAACGCCTTCACCAATACACCGAGCGCCGTCCCTGCCCGGCCGCCGATTTCTTGAAATGTTTGTGGGGCGCATTTCACCATGACTGAGGCCAACGCCCGGGATTGATTGTCCAGAGCTTTGTAGAGTGTTTTGTGGTACTCCTCCTCTTCCGCCTCCGGCTTCCAGAACTCGTCGACGGTGGAAGCAGGCTCCAATCCGGAGCCTTTGCCGGCCTTCAAATCGGCCGCCGATATAGCTACGTTGGGGTTCCACTGCAGGAGCGTACAAATACCGAGCTTATCCATGGTCAGTTTACGGGAAATGAGAGTCGGGGCGTAGGTGACGGCCGACGTGGTGGGGCTGATCTGCTGCTTGAAGATGCCTCTGCCGCTCAAGAAACGCATGATGCGGTACAGGGAGGCCTCGGGAGTGCCGGTGGCCGACGACAGCTCCGAGAGCGTCATCGGTCCACCGTGCTCCTCGAGTGCCTCCGGCACACCAATCTCGACCATTAATTTTACGATGCTCATCTCTTTGAAGCCGTGGGCATATCTCAATGCTTCGGCTTCAGCTCCTGCTTCTGAGATATCCATGGCCATCCGATGAGAGAGAGAGAGAGATATTTTGACAACGAAGGTGATGAATGATCTGGTTTTCATGTGTGTTCATTATATAGTACTCCAGTCTTTATTCCGTTAATAAATTATTAACTTTTATTTAATTAAAATTATTTTTAATTTATTATAGTCTTGATTAATTTTAAAAGCTCAATTGTGTCCAATTAGACCAATTCCATGGGAATTGTCTTCTTGAGATTTGACACAATAATTAATGCAAATAAAGATATAGAAAATTAATATTTTATTAGTGAGTGTATATTAACTTTTAATTTTTTGTAAGTGGACAATTAAATGAAACGAGAGGAGTAATATTTTTAGCAATCAATTTTTATTAGCAACTAAATTTTGATTAATTAATTTATGACTTTAATTTGTGTTTTTATAAAATTTCAATTTTGATTTTTATATAATTAATTAGAGTACATTATATTATGCTTAATTTTTATATTTTGAATAATAATTACTAAAATTAGTAAACACAATATTGTAAATTTGTAATACTAAATGAAATATCATGAAGAACTAATAGGTGGTTTAATAGGTTCATTCCCTCAAAATTGCACATTGTTTCAACTGTAATTGTTATAGTGGGCTAGTGATGGAGAAAGAATTGTAGGGTTAGCTCCCCTAAGTAAACTAGCCGTTGATCCACAAAATATATATGTAGATTTTTTTTTTCTTACTAAATTCTTAAAATAATATTATAAAATTATTTCTTCTTTTTTTTTTTATAACAAAAAGTCATATTTTATTCTCAATTCAGAGAATAAATTTTATAGTTTTATATTTATATTTTCATACCCAAATTTAATGATTCAATTATATGAAAATTTAAAATCTAAATAAATATATTTTGTTTGATATTATAAATTTGATCTATTTAGTTAACTTCGAGGAGATAAAATTACAGTATTGTAGCTAGTAGTTTTGCTAAAAGCCTAAAACGTGTAATAAATTAAAAAATTTATGACTTATCTAATATTTAAAAATACGTAATATGCTTACACGTGAAACAGCTTGAGTAATAATCATGAATTTGAAATAATTTGAAAATATTTATAAATTTAAATTAATGTATTTTATTTCAAAAATAAAATAATAATTAATTTTATCTGTTGGTTCTATACATGTGTTAGGGAAACAATCATATCTTTTCGTTAATATTTATTGTTGGGGCAGGCACACTAAGCTCAACGGCTCGAATAATCGCCAGCCCAGAAGTTGCAGGCCCATTCGGAGTGAAGAAAGACTCTGGATTGTCTAAGACAGGAGATCAACGTCGATCTCGAGAGCTCTTCGACACCGACCACATCTGAGGGTTGGTGGCGAGAAGGATATGATACCCTAAGAAGGTCTGGCGGCGCAAGATCATTGAAAGCCCTAATCAACCCCGAGAAATTCGGAGTCGTTCCAAAAATCACGGCGAGCACGAGCTCACCGAAAGCTAGGGTTAGGTCACCACTCCCCCCCTATCCCGTCTATAGATAGGGGTCAAGAGTTTATTTTTGGCATCTTTTCCCTATTACAAAACTACGTTGTAACGTTGTTGAAATTGCTCTGGTACTCGCAACTTTAATACGAATCTCATCTTACTCAATTCAATTTGTTCTTGTCAATATTCTTTCACTAATCTTTACCTGTTATTTCATTTTGTGTTAATTATATCCCTTGCTATTATCTGTTCTTCACCATTAATTCCGAGGGCTCCATTTATACCGATAAATCCAACCTTAACATTTGGCGTCCACAGTGGGGCCCTTGAAATTCTTTTTCTGATCTAATGGCAGGTAATAACGAGAGGATCGGTGATCTTTCCATGGGAACGGATGGTGCGATCGAGCTCATCCCACTAGATGAACTAGTCCGGTGAACCCAGGTGGCAACCAGCATGCAACCTGTGTTGACGGAAGCAATGAATGCGGCACTGGCCCGTTTCGCCGAAGAAATAGAGGAAAACTGGTGCCAGATGAAGGAGATGGACACTAGGGTCATGGAACTCCATGCAAAGAAGTACGAACTGCAGAAGGAAAACCGCCACCTGCGTAAAGAGGTGATCATCCTCAAAAGTTGCCTGATCATCGAGGAGTCCGGCTCAACAGGCGTAAAGCAAACTAATCCACGGAGAAATCTCGCGAGCGAGCTAGATAACGTGGTCGACATTGACCCCCCGCGAGCACCAAGCACGATACCTCGGGTGGTACGAGAGCTAGGCGACCCCGCAGTTCCTCAGCAATCAGGAAATGATATGCGACCCGAGGAGCAAGTTCGAAAAATACCTCGAGGCTCGCATGTCTATGTTCGGATCTTTACTGACTAGGATCTCGGGTGCTCTACCCCCGGACCCAATGATCCCTCGTGATAGCTACACCAACTTGCCATTCACACCTGACATCACAAATACGGATATCCCCACAAAGTTTTCTCCTCCGTCATTCACATTGTATGATGGAACGACGGATCCTGAGGATCATATCGCCCTCTACAAACAAAAGATATTGACCACCTCCATACCAACGAACCTTCGCGAAGCTTGTATGTGCAAAAGCTTTGGTTCTAGCCTTACCGGCCCGGCTCTCCAATAGTGTCAACTTACGGAAAAACTCCATCTCGGCCTTCTTAAAATTACTTTACGCCTTCAGGAAGCAATACTCCAATTATAGGCGCGTGGCTAAGCACCCCGACGCACTAAAAAGTATGCACATCAGAAATGGAGAGTCGTTGAGGTCGTGCGTTGGTCGGTTCAATCGTGTGCTTGCATCGATCCCCCATTGTCCTCCTCAAACCGCGGTCTACGCATTCAAAAATGGACTCGATGTCACGTCCAACTTTACCGCGACCTGACCAGCTAATCACTGATATTTCTACAAGATTAATTGTAATACAGTGGCCAAATAAATTTATAAACTCGAAGGTTGTAGAACCCACAGAGAATGGTGTAGGAAATAAACTAATGTACTAAAACATAGTTCTTGGATAAATTATTTGAGTAATCAGAAAATAGATTTTAGGTTTTTGAAAATAAAAATAAAGATTTAAAGCAAATAAAAGATAACACAAATCCTAGGGTTGAACTTCTATTCTGGATAACATTTAAATAAATAATTAATCATTTTCACGCAACATGTGAGATATCAGATAAGTATTAATATTTCCTCGGTCTGGCAAATAATAACTTGATTACTAATAAGTAATAAGTGACTATCTCATCTCGATCTCAAGAGCACCTATTAATCAATCACATAAGATCAACAGATTTAAATCCCTACAATCAATATTCACCTCTCGGTCCTTCTATCAATAGCTAGACATCTAAACCAATTCTCACATCTCGGTCCTTCAATTAATTTAGAATTATGAAAGAAAACAGGAATCACAAACCATCAACAATGAATTATTCAATCAAACATGCATCGAAAACAGTTGTACAAACCTAGAATCTGCCAGGAAAATTAATTATAAATAATAAAATAAAAAGACATAATTAAATGGAAAGTAAATTGCATTAATAAGATAAAATAGGAATTCTAAAGTGCATACATTAAAGTACTAAAATAAAAACAAAAGACTAAAAAAACACTACAAAAATTAAGAAGAAGAAGAGATTTTGGGACTAAGTCCAATGAATAATCTAATCTAGAGATGTATTTATAGAGTTTGTGTGTACTTTACATGGCAGAATCCTATAAGGAATAAGATTATACTTGATGAAAATCTTAATCTTAATATCTTATTTTACATATTTATTGCTTTGTGGGTCTTCAAGGCTTCCAAGTTGATGTATATCTTTTGTTTCCATCAATTCTCGCCCAAAAACTAGTAAAATCACACTTTCCTTCCAAAATTGACCCGAATGTCGATCGACACAGAGGCTTCATGTCGGTCTAAATCCGGCATGTCGATCGATACTGAGGCTTTGCCAGAAATCTCTCACTTCGAACCTTCCGTGCAGTCTCACGGTTTTTATGGTGATCCTGGTGGGCTGAAATTAGAGAATTAATTGAAGAATAATTTTTTAGTTAAGTTTTTTTAATTAAATTAAGTTTCGAATTTTTAGTTTGAGTAATTGATTTTCGAAAATTCATATGTAATTTTTGAAAATTAATATTAGTATCTAGTCTTGTTTTTGTCAAAGATATTGAGATATACTTGTTTTATATCTTAATAGATTTGATATGCTTTTTAGATGTGTTTTCCTTATTAGATTAGGGTTTTGGGGTCGCATATATATAGGCCTTGTATTAGACAATTTTATTCAGTTTTCAGTTTTTAATACAATTGGTGAGATTATCTCCTCAATTATTCTGAAAGCTCACGAATTCTAGTAGCCTTAGAATTCAAAAATTCCGACTTACCAAATGGAATTCTGCAGCCATTTGTGGCATCTTCGCTATATCCTTCAATTGTGATCCGAGTTGCTTCTTGAGTCGTAGGGGCTCGTTTGCATTCTTGTTCTTGCCTACGATTCTCTAAAGGTTGAGTCATAGGCATTGGGTTTCCACCGTATCTGTTCGAGTCGAGTCAGCGTGCGTCCTTCCGTTCATCGATTCTGGGCTGCGATCTAAATCTTTGGGTGAGGATCGTATCATTTTGGTATCCAGAGCCACAGGTCGTGTCCTGTCTTTTCCTTTCTTAATTTTAATTGTCGAGTCTCAAAAAAATTTGGCGGGAAAATTTTTGCCATTTTCGTTACTTTTAAGTTTGATTTCTAGGTTCCCATGGGTCTTTTGGTGGTCCTTGGAGAAATCAAAATTTTTTCAAAATTTGAATTTTTTTGGGCCGAAAAATTGGTTAATTTTAATTGTGTCCGTTAGGTTCCTCGATTCATTTCGAGTCTTTCCGTCCAATTTTCGTATAACCTTTTTCGTAATTCCAGTTAATTTAACTGTCAATTTTGAAAGTTTTTCTTGTATTTGGGGATTTGAGGTTCTTGAGCTTTTTAGAAGGAGAATTGAGTGGTAAAAGGCAAGAGTGGGTGAGATCGATTGAGGGAATTGAAAAAGCCATATTCATTTGAGTGATACACGAGCGTGAGTGATTATCATCTTCAGCGATTCACGAGCGTACGTGAGGTGGTGAGGTCCTTATTTTCTTTTATCTAACCTTTCTTGCAGGCATGACGAAAATCAATCAAGCTGAGACAAAAGGCAATCAAGCTCAGCTGTTGGGCAACGAAGATGATACTACTATTGTTGGCCAACTCGAGTGCATGATGGATGGTTTCAAATCTGAATTGACTAGGATGTTAAGGAGTGAGATGGAGGCAATGCATCAACGAATCGATGTTCTCGAGTCATCTGTTGCTCAACGGACTCGACAAGATTCTTCTAGCAGTCATGGGAGTGTTGTAAAACGAGGACGTGGAGGTCGAGGTGGTAGAGGCTCAGATAGGAGACGGAGTCCTCAGTAAGAGGAGGACATCGATGATTTTGACGAGGTGGACTAATGTGATAATAATTGATATGTAATTTTCGAAAATTAATATTTGTATCAAGTCTTGTTTCGGTCAATGATATTGAGATATACTTGTTGTATATCTTAATATCTTTGACCAAAACAAGACTATATACTAATATTAATTTTCGAAAATTACATATCAATTTTTGAAAATCAATGACTCAAACTAAAAATTCGAAACTTAATTTAATTAAAAAAACTAAACTAAAAAATTAATCTTCAATTAATTCTCTAATTTTAGCTCACTGGAAGGTTTAGATCGCAGCCCAGAATCGATGAACGGAAGGATGCACGCTGACTCGACTCGAACAGATACGATGCAGGTAAATAAGCGGCTACATCCAAATTGTCTCAAACGGCTACAAATTTGAAAGCGCTCCCACTTCATCTATAAATAGACGAAGTGCCCACAGAGGAGAGGTTACCGTTTTGAATAGACTTCCTATCCAACTTAACCACCGAAGTTAGCTCAAACTTTGAAACTTCGAGGTTTTTCTAAGCTTACCATGTGACATTTTTGGACACGAGACTCGCAGTTTTTCAGCTCAAAAATTACTTTCTTTGTGTTCTTACTTTCCAAGTAAAACATAGCAATTGCTGCCTATCTTCAAGTAATAACTATCACGGGCGTCTACCCGCAAGTTCGACAGTTCTGGGAAGAATAAAGCTCCCAAGATCCATAAAGGAGGCTACATGGTGTGCCCGCACTTTAAGTTCTAAAAAACAAATGAAGCAGAAGGTCTGGACGAGTGAGCAAGTGGACTGGTAGACATTGGCATCTACCAGCTAGCTATAGATCGCGAGACCATCATGTAACCAAGCTTAGTGGTTTCCAGACTCAGGTCTGAAGAGAGGAGGTAGGACGTTTGGCTTAGAACCTCTATAAATCCTTTTGCACTTTACTGCTTTATTTATTTTCTCGCAAGGATTTGAAACTCAACACATTCGAAGTGTTGAAGTATATTTGAAACTTAATCTCGCGAAGTAACAAGATTTCAGAAACACAAACTGGTGAGCAACTACTAGTTTGTGACGTGCAAGTTTGTTTAATCTTATTTTCGCTGCGCACCAACTCTGATCTCAGGACCAACACATTTTAACTAATATTATATTCATTATCGAACTACCATATATGCATTATATAAAAAACTACGCACTATGCATTATATGCCTATCTATATGCATTTTATGCACAAGTTTATTCATTTTACGAAAATAAATAAAATCCATATAAACTGCACTATAATGCATATAAGACTGTACTAAAATGCATATACACGATTTATTCACATTTCTCTATCATAAATCTCATTCACAACTGATCCATACCATATATATAAGATCACGTGAGAAAAAAAACTATCAGTCAGAAATGAAAAAATTATTGATTATGCTTACCATATTGGTTTATTATGTTTATCACGTTGCTTGGATACCAATGTATTATTCAAGCAATATGGTAAAATAATCAAGCAATATTCTTGTTGAGGTTCGATTTCACGAGAAAATGGAGCCCTTAGAACTTCATG
>JAPKLW010001366.1:177208-212734 GCA_026898455.1 Plectranthus barbatus | reverse complement strand
TGTCTATTTGTATCTACTCTCTTATCCTTGAATATGCCTAACAAATCTCTCGCAGTGATAGACCTAGAACCACAAAACTGTACATACACTGTAGTACTAGATGGGTCATAATGTCCAGCAACATCAAAACTACTAGATCCAAACATAAAACCAGTCACTAGGGCAAACTCCGTCACTGAAAATCTAATAGGCTGACCACCAATTAAAAACCATAATTCAGATGGGTTAGGAGATCTAATTTGGTAACTTAATAATTCTAAAAGTGCTTGAGATGCACTTGGACCCTGCTTTTTCCAATTTAATAAGTTCCCAAAAGGTCCATTCTTAAACTGTTCTACCAACTGCTCCCCTCCTACAGACCGTAATGTTACATCTATGCGATCTAATACCGAAACTTTAGTGTATAAGTTTATTTTACTAGAAGCACCATGTAACTCACGTCTAATCCATCCAATCTGCACATATAATACCATAACAATTAAATAATTAGAAATTAATCCTAAAAACTACAAAAAATTCCAAATAACCATTAAATAAAAAAACAAAACAATTTCTTCAAATAAAAAATTAAATCTACACATATAATTAAAATAAACGAATAAATAAAATATACATTTCAAGTGTGAAATGCACGGTTACATCTACCTACTAAACCACATATATAATAATTCAACAATTACCCTAATAAAGTTAAAATAAATTAAAATTCATAGATTAAATAATGAGCAAAATCATTCACACGAAATTAACAAAAAAATTATTCAACAATTCGGCTACAATTTATCACAATTCGGCTTCACTTTATCACAATCTTGCTACAATATTAACACACGAATTTATTCAACGAAATTAAATAATTAAACGAATTATTCAACGAAATTAAATAATTCATGATTTATCACTACAAATTTTGCTAAAATATGCTACAAGATTAACACACAAATTTCATGAAATAACTTAGGGCATAAGTTAGGAATTAACCTCAGCCATGGCATACAACTACGGCTCAACGGCGGAGGCGGCGGCGGAGGCGGTGGCGGTGGGGGTGCCGAATGGATCGCTCTCGACAGCGATTGTGAACGAGGGGGAAGGGGAAAAATTTCGTCGATAATGAAGGGGGGACCAATTTTAGGGTTTTGAATACATTTAATATTTATTTAAATATTTTTGACCGAGTCGCTATCGGTAGCTACCGGTCGCTATCGTGGTAGCTACCGTGTCGGCCACTAACTCGGTTTGACTCGCTGTCAGCGAGTCGCAATCGGGTCGCTATCGGGGTCGCTATCGGTCCCTATCGGCAGTTTTAATTTTTAAAAAATTTACTCGAAATTATTTCATAAATTATTTTCAGAAAAAAGGCACGATCGCAATCGGTGCCTCGACATATATATGTATTTCTCTTTTTTTTAAATTCTTTTGTCAAATCTCAAATTCCAAAAACCTGAAAAGTTATGACACCAATCTGAAAAACGTACTTTTGGCTAAATTCGTGAGATGTACATAATATTGGCTAAAATGAATATGTGTTATAGCCAAAATGGCTATTTCATGATTTTGCTCTTTTAAATTTAGTTAAGTTATCAATTTAAAATTTAGATTCTCACTTTAAAATCTTTAAATTATTAGTTCAAAATTATAGAATTCTTAATTCAAAAATAATATATTTTAGATTAGAGATTTTGAAATATTTAAATTTCAGATTCTAAATTAAAAATTCATCTTTTAAATTTTAAATCGACAATTAAATTATCTTATATTGATGACTCTTCTTCTTTTTAACTTTAAATTATAAATTACAATAAATAAACTTTAATTAATAAATTATATATTATAGATTCTTACACAAACTTTTTTTTTATGTATAGATAATAAAGAGAAGAGATGATCAATTCAAATTTCCTAATATATACTATTGTAGTAATATTTTTAAAGGCACTAATATCTTAACTCATAAGTAGCATTCTTCGCATAATATTGTGACTCCTTAGTAGTTGAACTAACCCTATCTAACATTTTATGATGTTTCTACATATAAATTTATAATTGATTAATATGAATCATAAATTATATCAATCATTCATAAACACAATAATTTTATCATAATTTTAAGTGGGTTATCAAATATGCCCGAAGCTTCAATAATATTTCATTGTTTCATAGAATTTGTATTGAGTTACCAAATATAATAAAAAGCGCCTCGACGCACTTATTTTTAGGGGTGAGCAAGAAATCGAAATAATCGAAAATTGAACCGAACCGAAATTTTTTTGGTTATTTCGGTTTTCGGTTCGGTTCGGTTTGGTTTATTTTTTTAAAAATTTTGGTTATTTCGGTTCGCTTATATTTTTCTCCGGACCGAAAAACCGAATATATATATATATATAAAATTAATATATAAATAATACACATAATTTTTTATTTTTAAGTATAGATTGTATTGACGATTATTTTATGTTTAGATCTTTGTTGAATTTTTCAAGAAATATGATATTTTTTAGGTTTTATAATTTTTTTTAAAATTTCGGTTTAAACCGAAATTACGCACTGAAAACCGAACTGGAAGTTCGGTTCGGTTGTGTCCAAAAAAATTTTGGTTACTTCGATTCGGTTATTTTTTAGGCAAAAACCGACCAAAATAACCAAATGCTCACCCCTACTTACTTTTACGATTGCAATCTGAACCAACGTTTGAAAAAAAAAAACTATTTTATATATATTACTTTTCCTTAAATATAAAATATTAATTAAATCTCATCATACCTAAATATTTCCATTAAAATTTATATTGATAACTTATTGAATACATGGGCTGCTTAAACCATTTATGTCTCGAGCTTGGCACTACGTAAACATACATTTATTTGTGAATAATGATTATATGAAATTGAACTTGTCAAATTCGTCTTTAAAATTTGTCTTATGCATTTCTCTTTTCCAGAAAGAGGTTTGAATTTTAATGAAACGTTTTTTAGTGCTTGGCGTTTTCAGCTTCCCCAAATACGTTGCAAGTCTTGAAAAGGATTTTCTTTTTAACTTTTTATCGTTGATATTTCGTTATGGAATTAAGATATTTTACATTCAAGTTGAAGGTTTATTTTCCACAAATCAATACTCTATCTAAATTATGATGTATTCATCTCAATGTTTGTTTGAGTTGTTATTTATTATATCTTAATTATATTTTATATATTTGTCTATTCAGAATAATGGTGGATATTGTAAAGGCCTCCAAATGAAAGATTTCAGGATTGATTCTCCATTTCCCTTTCTCTACTCAAAAATAGGATTGTAATTGAACAAAATTGCTCGGATATAAACTTGTTAAAAGTTTGTTTGAACTCATTTAGTAAAATTCTTTAATAAAATGATTCAAACTTGAGCTTTGTAGCAATCAACTCGTGAATAAGCTCGTTAACCATAACTTATTAAAATATAATAATAATAATATTATTATTATTGTAAGATTTATTTTAAACATTTAAGAGTAATACGTAGGATACATTTTGATTAATTTTGTTGGTTATAGGGGGGAAAAACTAAAACTTGAATACAAATATACTCCTTCTGTCCCAAGGGAATTGCCCTCTTGGGCCATGACACAATAACCAATGTGGTAGAATGTGGTAGAGATAGATAAAATTATTATTTTATTAGTTAGTGTGTATTAATTTTCCATTTTAGGTAAGAGGACAATTTGCGTGGGACGGACGAAAAAGGAAAGAGGGACAATTCGTGTGGGACGGAGGAAGTATATATTTTTAGAATAATTTTTTTAAAAACAATTAATCTTTAAACACAAATTTTAATTTTGGAAATTATTTTATGCTTTATTAACTTTGTGAGCTTTGATGTATATGATAAATAAACTCAAAGCACAATTTAATAATAAAAAATTAAATTTGAACATGGTATAGTATCCAGCAGTGGGATCCAAAAAATTATAACTGGGGATACAATATATGAATAAAATTAAATTAGGGATACATTATATAAAAATTTTATAAATAAATAATAAGAATATATAAATAATAATGAATATATAAACTTAATAACGAGAAAATAAAAATTTGGGGTACAAGTATACCCCAATGTTATACATAAGTTCGCCTCTGATACCCAGCTCAATACATATTTAAAAAATCGTAATAATATGTATAGGTGGTTTAGGTGAGTGTATAAAGTCTTCAAGATTATTAATAACATTTTTGTGGTTGTGAAGCAAATGCCCAAATTTATTATTGGGGTTTGATTTTGAAGTTAGTTTGGAATAAATACAAAATGACTCGATCAATCCAACAGGGATATTTTCGTCCAATCATATATCAACTGGTGTTGTAATTATTGATGGATGCCTCGTTTTTCACATGCCTATTATTACATTATTATATATTTTTTCTATCAATTGGTCCACTTATTAAATTAGGCTTCCTATCCCAATTAACTCATTTATAAAAGTGACAATTTATTATAATTTATAATAAAATATTAATTCCGTTTATATTTATAGTTCTTAATTCTATGTCGAAAAGAAAATGACCAATTTAACCAGGATAGAGGAAGTCCTAACTATAAGAGAAATTATTCTTAGATCTTAAGACTACTTACATAATAATCAGTCTCGACTCAATTATTTAATAAAATATTTATTTTTTTCATTCACTACATAATTTACAGTTTAATATTATTTACATTAACACAACTAATTTTAAATTTTAAAAATATTAATTTTCGCTCTATTACTATAATAACATATATTTTAAATTTGTAATTATAATAAATTAATTCTTATGCAGTAAAAACTCCTAATTTACTTAAAATTGAAAATTATGATAGTTAATAAAAAATAAAAATAAATTGATTAACATAAATAACACACATGAAATTTTAAATTACAAATACAAGAATTTTTGTAGTGTGAGAAACTATAATAATATTAGGCTATATGAGCATTTTTTTTATGAATTTTGATAATCTTTAATAATTATGTAAAATTTTAAAAATAAAAATTATATTAAATACATAAAACTTAAGGGAAGGTCTTGGGTTAGGCAGGCCTAAACGATTTAGGCGGGTTTTATCCATTAATCCAAGCTTTAAGCGGGTTTTATCCATTAACCCAAGCCCAAACCCATATAATATACCCTATTTGGGATGGGTGAACCCATTTGGGTAGGATAAAACCCGCCTAAACCGTTTAGGCCTGCCTAACGCAAGTTTTTGCCAAAACTTAATTATATTTAAAAAAAAATAAGTGTCACCCAGTAAAAGAATGCCACGTCTGTGATGTTTGTCAGTGTGGCTGAGGGTAAGAATGGGTGATGGGTCTGTCGGCCCAATAAGATCACAGCAAAATAGGCATTTTCTGTTATTTTTTTCAAATATTCGTTGTCTTTTTGTAATGATCTATATTTATAAAAACTACTAAATCTATATATAATATATAAAAAGAAAATAGTATAATTATTTTAAATTGGATGGAACAGTTAGTTATTAATATTGCTAAAATTAAGGTTAATAATTTGGACAATTATATTAATATTTATTTTATATCAAAATGCATTATAATTTAATAAGATAATTATTCATTTTATATATAATAAAATACACTTTTTTATTAATTCTCCTACCACATAATAATCCATAATCATCTCCAATAACATCAACAAATATTTATTAAGGAATTTATTGTCCTAAACCAATATAAATTATTCTTTGTATAAATTCAATAAAACAAATCAAACATAAAACTTTACAAACTATGAGTTCAATTACAAAAATCGCACACAAATATTTTTTTATTAAAATTTTTATAATTATTTATTGTATATGTTTCAATATAAAAAATAGCAAATAAAATAAAATTAATATTGATGTGATGTTTTTGAAATAAAAAATGACAAAAATATAATTATTGTGATTTTTTTTGTATATATATATATATATATATATATATATATATATATATATATATATTGGGCTAAAATTTATATATAATTTTATGTATAAGGTATTAAGGTGCAATTACGACTGTGATTTCATATATAATTATTGCTAAGATTACGGCTATAATCACGACAATAATTTTATTTAATTTACTAAATAAAAAAATATACTAAAAAATTATGACAATTGTTTTATATAAACATTTCATAGTTGAATATTTTAAATATAGAAATGCAAAACTAAAAAGAATCATCCATTACTATTATATTACCCTTAAATTTAAAAAAAAAGAATTACAGGAAAAAAAACTGCCCATTACACTTAGATTTGTTTGAATAATTGTATTTCTCTAGAAAAAAAATGTATTTCTTCAATCATTCTTTCATTTGCACTTAAATAAAATAATATTACACCGACACTTTCCATTTCCCCACCATTTCATTATTTGAAATAAAATGAAATAAGTATCAAATTATTACACAAAATGAAGCAAGTCCCATTCAATAATGGTTCACACCCAAAATATACGTTTAACTTGACCGTTCAATAACACAATATCAACATGTTTTTTATGAAATGTGGATACATTAATTTGATTTTTTTATTTTATTATAAATAGTATTTTTATTTAATGGTTAAAATATATAACTTCGGTATATCGGTTTCAAAATGTGTATTGTTCAACATATTTTCATAACCCTTTAATAATATATTACTTAAGATACAATATTTTGTGATCACATTTTTATATAATAAAATATAAAATAATAAATATTGTTCTTACGTGATCAATTTTTTATACAATAAGATATAAAAATTATTAAATTCTTGAATTGAAAGTAAAACAAAAATAACATGGGTGCATGCCACAACACGTGGATATTCCGTGCAACGCACGGATGAAAAACTAGTAGGATTAGGATAGACTAATAGGTAATTTTAAACCCACAAAAAATAAAATAAAAAGAATAATTCTATCCATAGTCATGATATAACTCTTCACAATTTTTTTTAATTAAATAAGATATATTGGGATTGTACAATATTTTTTCCTTTAGCCCCAAATTTTACAATTTGATACTATCTCTCAACTCCCATCAATTTTTTCATCTGTGTTTCTAATGATTGATTTTACCCTATTAATAAAAATAAATTGCAGACTCTTGGAACTTTTATGTTTCACACCATATGTGAAAAAATTATGTACTTTAGACACATGAAATTAGTTATTAGAGGAATAAAAAAAAGGTTAAAAATAAGGCAAAAATTTGCGTTAGGCAGGCCTAAACGGTTTAGGCGGGTTTTATCCTACCCAAATGGGTTCACCCATCTCAAATAGGGTATATTATATGGGTTTGAACTTGGGTTAATGGATAAAATCCGCCTAAATCGTTTAGGCCTGCCTAACCCAAGACCTTCCCTAAAAATAATGTTTGTGAATTCAACTAATATTTTTCTGTCATAGAAACTACATCCTTTTTCATCTTCTTAATTTCTTTTTCCCCTCCACAGTTTTCACCAGATTACAACATATCCGAATTTAACTTTTTAATAAAACTTCTTATTTTACGCAAAAAAATAAATATAAAGAACAATCTGCTTTTTAGTTCTTGTGGATTAAACCCTCAATTTCGTAAATATAGCAGATTGGACTGTGTATTTATTCATTAAATTTGAGGGCTAGAAGGGTACGGATTTCGATTAAAAATTATTTATATTTCAATTAAAAATAATATATAAAAAGAGGACTATGTTTAAAATTGTCCATAACTAATAACTAAATATATATATATATATATATATATATATATATATATCCACTTTTTTATCCATTTTCTAATAATAATGATAGACAAAGCCTCTAAGCGTTGCATACACTACTTTTTAAGAAAAAGAAAAAAAAAGAAGAAAACTAATATCTACAATTTAAATGAGAAATAAATGTTTTTTTATTATTATTTAAATTCATGATCAATTCGTTATAAATTAAACATTGAACCACTGCAATCCAAAATCAAAACCTACACTTCACTTTTCCACTCTCACTGCCAGCTAAATAGCATATACTTATATAAAATCATTTTTCCTGCTGTATAACAATTTCACCCAACATCATTTCCTTGAGAAAACATATTTTAAAATGAAGCTTGTTTATAAACATATATATGATTTAAAAATTTAAACAAGGAAGAGAAATTCGAGATTTGAAAAGAAGCCTAATGTACAAACTCCCAAGGCATCAAGTACTCCTTTGTAATGCAGCAATAATAAGTGAAAAGGCGATGCAGCAGCCCATTTGCCAGGCCAAAAACTATGACAAATGAAAACAAGAAACTGATACAGACACAACAACCAAACAAAGTCTCAAACTCCAAACATCTTCAACCAAAGTTGAAGCCTCCGGGAGGGAGATTCGGCTTGCCATTGGCGAAGTTGAAACCTCCATCTACACCATCACCCACGTTTTGATCCTCGTCTTCCTCCACCCAGTACTTCTCTAATATCTTCACAGCTTTTTCGTATATTTCATTGTTGTCGTGGCTCTGGAGATTCTCTATTTTGTCCAGTCCTTCACAATCATCAATCATTTGTGCAAATATGTTGATTCCACCATTTTGGCCGTTTTCTTTATCTGCCTCGCCCACCTTCAAAATGTTCTCAAGTCCCTCCAGGCATACGGTAACAATCCTTGGGTCCGGACATATCAGGAGATCGCAAAGTGGCTTAATGCAACCTTGAGTCACCAGGAATCTGCACAAGTGATGATGTTTGGAGTTGCATGTAGTCAGAATTTGAAAGCAGAATAATTAGACACCATATAGATATAGATAGAATAATGAAAATAGGGATTGAGTGGGGGAGGGTAACATGAGACTCGAGCTAGATTCACTATAAGAGCAAGAGAACTGAATGTTTTCCTGAGCGAGGAATCACAAGGATGGTGTCAACCATTAACAATTGAAAGGTAAAATAAAACCTCAATCAAAGTGAAATAAAATTCATTGTTGCCCATGGTCTAGAATGTCTACAATATCACTGCAAGTGGGCCACGATAGTCTGATTTAAAAAATAAAGCAAATTACAGGCAAAACAACAACTAATAGTTAATAAATACGGTTCAAAATAACCAACAATAATTCGGGTAACACACATAAGCTCAAGTATTTGCTCACAGTGATATTTTTAAATGATTTATATTAGATCAGATTGTGGATTTAGATGTGCTAATATGGCAGAAATGCAATGTTCTTACTACCTCGAAGATTGGGCGCAAACATTAAAATAATCAACTATTTGCTGAAAATACCCCACATTCCAAAATATTAGGTGCAGTGAGACGGGATGCTATAGATTCATTGCAAAACTATATTAGACTCACATTTGCACGATCTTATCTAAAACATTCATAAAATTAACATACCTAATCTGTTCAGGAGATCCACCAGAGGTGGCATTGGAGATTGCCCAAGCAGCCTCTTTCTTTATGTCAAATTCTGCATGTTGAAGAAGTTGCACTAATGGCAAAATGATGCCTGCCTCAATGACAGACTGTTCCAGAGCCACATAATATAGATGCAAATACGAAGCCAAACAATGACACATCAAATAAAATAGTCAGATAAAAAAAACAAATAAACTTGCTCACCTACATAAAATGAAACAAACATTCTACCTGACTATAACAGAAATTCTAAATAAAAAGAGACAGTAGTTCATAGTGAACATATATAGAGTTAAGCTTAATGTTAAGATAGTGCACTAAATTGGAAGTTTCAATAAAACCATCCCCTAAGCTTGAACCTTCACAAAAACTTGAGTGAGACATTGTTACGGGTCAAGACCCATAAGACAGTGCTCTTATCGGATCCAAACTCATATCCAGTGGAGAATTTGTAATTTTATAGGTGTTTGAATTTGGGTATGTGTATCGGTTATGGGATCTTAACCCATAAGTTAGTTTCACACAAGACCCTTATTGTTCATCATGTCCTCTTGGTTAATCATTACTGCATAATACTTCTAAAACCAACTATATGCAGCATTGTCTTCTCCAATATGCCTATAAAATATGAAATTATTGGAAATTTTTTGTTAATTGGTATAACCAGAAACTAATATTGTATTCATGTAGTATTTTTATAAAAGCTATTGAATAATGAATATTCATTCTCTTGTCAATTCCCAACCACACTCGTGTCAGTGAAGATACAATGTTACTTGCCCCAGCAATCCACATATTCTCAAGCTCAATTAGATATCAAAACAAATATCCTCTTTCACAAATATAAGACTAGAATTATCAGCAACCTTTTATCCCCAACCCAACCTGCCAAATCAGCAAAATCAAAATTAAAAAAAAATATAAAATGCTGCAAAAATATAAGGAGAGGTCGACCACAGACCTCAATCAACCAAATGGTCTGTGGGTCCCATTGAAAATAGTTTTTAATTTTTTATTGATTAGTTGATAGTATTGTAACACTTGTCATTATTTTGTTGGTCTATTAATATTTTATGGATATAACAATAAAATTGATATATCTTTTATGTAGTAACATAAAAATAAATAATAAAATATACCAAAACTCATAATTTTGGATTTTCTCTACAAAAATAGACTAATTTTGATATATATATATATATATATATATATATATATATGAAATTAATTTCATTTGTAATATATTTATCTCAATTTAGTACCAATAATATTTAGTTATTTTTAATTGTTCACTTTAATTTAGTTAACAATTTTTCTAATTAAATAAATGCCATCATATATTTCACTTTTTATTAATTTAATTACAAGTAGTATTTATTTTAAAAATAAAAATAAACAAAACCAAATAAAATAATTATATATAATTGTGTGGTTGGGTGGTTGAATGGATATTGATAAACTTTGTAAAATTATTATATTTGGGTTGGGTGATGTGGATGAAAGAGAAATTAATTAAATATTAAAGAGGTTGGGTGGTCCGGTGGTTGTCTTGGTTGCTGACAAACATAGTCCAAGGACTCACTAATCACCAAACCCTACATTACTTTTATTTGATTAAGTAGGTGTTGTAATCTCTCAAGTTGATTCATGGATGAAGCAAGAGAAATTGATTTCATGAAATGGATTCTCTTTATGCAGTCGGAAAATAGAATTTCATTAGCAGGGAAAGGGTGCTAGATGGGAGTAGACAAATTACCTGAATCTGAGCTCTATTACCAGCAGTGATATTAGAGATTGTCCAACAAGCTTCCTTTTTTATACTTTTCTTATGATTTTGAGTAAGCAGCTGCTGGAGGCATGGGAGCACATTGTTGTTTATCACAAACTGCCAAATAAATGAACTGTGTAAATGAGGTAGTATATACATAAATGCATGTATATAATCCAGTGCAGTAAGGTCTGCTGGGACAAAGAGCAGTTTCCAAACTGAACACAATATTAAAAAAATATAAATACCAAAAATAGGTTTTGGTGTTCCTGTAGTTCTACTGGTTAGCATACTGCAGATATCCCTCGCATATATACATAAAATTTGAAAACACAATTGATAGGTATGATTTTAGATAAATAAGAATGAAAAATGAAGGCTAAAGCAACCAAAGAAACATAATAACCATTAAAAGTCTCAAGACAAAATATCAGTCAATAAATTGTTGTTTCTCAATATAATGAAAATATTTCAGGCAAACAATGCATATTAACTAGGGTGAAACAGGGGAACAGACTTTCAGTGCAACTAGATTAAAAAGCTTACAAGTACTGAGTGCACATTCCACTCCAATTCTTTAAAAAGAAAACTAAAATACATCTAATATTGACAAGAAAATAGTATGCGAAGGGGAAGCACAATCTGTACGATGTAGCCAAGTACCTGTGTCTGAGCATCATCACCAGTAACAACATTCCCCACAGTCCGAAGAGCAGGTACTAGAACAGTAGGTGATGGATGGCTTCATGAGAATCAAATTGCTGTTAGCAACATATGATTGATAACTAGACATGATAATTTGCATTAGCCATAAAATCGAATAACTGAAAGAAGTATGATGAGAACATTAAAAATCAAAAGAAAAAAGACTAGATAACAAGAAGACAATTTCCTCAAATGAGAAAAGGAACCTACAGAAGAAGCTCTACAAGCCGTTGGCAGACGCCTGCTTCAATGACAGCTTGGATTTTGTCATTTGTTCCATCAGACAGATAAGAAAGAGCCCAGCAAGCATCAGTCAAAACCTCCTCATCGTTCAAATGTATAAGCTGCTGAAGAACAGGCAATGCAGGCCTCACCTGTACAAGTGCGAAAAGAGATGATTTTGAGTTAAAAGGCTAGTATACAATAAAAGGAAACACAATCACTATTTAAGTTTCTGCGACATCCCAATTTCAGATTTACAAGAAAATAGATCTTTTATACCATACTGACACACCTGCTCAAATGGAGTGGGTGGCTTCCCACGACAGAAATTAGACAGTGTCCATGTAGCATTTCTCAGCATGGACAACTTCGAGTTATCATTTAACTGGGCCAGAAGCGGCATAAGAGCACCATTCCCAAGAACAAGATCCCTACAACTTGGGGAATCACCTGCAACATTACCAAGAGCCCAAACTGCCTGCTTAGCAAGAGCAATTAAGGCAGGTGTGTTAGCAGACATGGAAACCAAGAACAAAAGATGATCATTCAATTTTAGAGCTAATTGTAACCTCCGCCTTTGGGCTGAGATTTAACAAAAATATGAAAAGATTCCCACAAATACCTGCTCGCGAACATCGTCACTGGCAGAACTAAGGAGCTCTACAAACTTAGGGACAGCACCGTGGTCAATTACAACCCGGGTATGTTCAGATGTCCCAGAAGCAACATTTGTCAAAGCCCAAGCAGCTTCGAACTTCAAAAAAAAAAAAAACCAATTATTGATGATTTATTTGTTAAAATTTAAAAATAATTATTCACACGAGATCTTACTTGCAGCTGAGGCAGATCATGTCTTGAAAGGAACTCAACAAACCTTGGAATTACCCCAGCTTTAATCACCTCATCAATTGGTGGGCTTCGTTCTGCAAGACTGAGAAGTTACAGATACAAGTTGCGAAGACATAATGCAAGAAAGAAAGGAACATGCTCTCATTTACCAATTGATAAAAGCTTTCGGAACTGGGTAGTCGCCTCCAATTGAGCATTAGCATCATTTGACCATACTCCTTGTACCATCAAAGGTATAGTTTCTAACTGTCACAAAATTCCATTATTAGGATCATCGAAAAACAGATTACAACAAGTAATAGTAACTTCATCGTTTGAATCAAGAAAATGTAAATGTCTTAAATATAGAGTCAAAGCAGGATATTTCTTTTTTGATGATTAAGGCAGCAATTTTATAGCATAGCTCCATAAGAGCTTGAAATTGTTGTGCCCCTTCCTGAAGTTCCATATTAAACACTTGGACCTAGAACCATAGGAACATCAAAAGGCATCAACAACAACAAAAACTGTTGTAGTCTAACGGTACCCCTCACCCCTATGTGGTAGGAGTGAGAAACCCAAGGAACCCTCCTAGCCCCAATTTAATGTTGTAACTAAATTCATTTTTTTAAAAAAATCAACAAGAAGCAACTGTCACAATTAACTAAATCAATTCCCCCATTGGTTGATCTCAGCATCTTAATAGGACAACTTTGCCCAAAGCCAAAACACATCTAACTATAGGAGAATATAGATATAGCATCTTTGGTGCAATCGCCAATTCCTCGCACAATTAATCATTTTGCGTCAACATAATTGAAGTCCAAGCTCAAAATCACTCGAGAAAAGCCTTCATTCTCAGCTGCCAACAAGAAACTTAACAAATCCAACTACCGACTATGTCACTTGGATATCCTTAAAAACTGCAAGATCATATTTTTCACACTAAACCTTGAAATAAACAAGAGGCCAAGCCACACTCCCACCATCAATCTCAAATCGGTCATCAAGAGAATGTAGATCACCGAGTATTATAGCAATCCACAATCAATACCCACTATTTTGATAAAGAAAAATAAACAGGAAAAGGCATGTGCAAACCTTTTTCTCGACGGCGGCAGGGGATTGCGCCGGATCGGAAGGAAAGATCGGCGGCTGCAGCGGAAAGCTTCCATTGAGAATACCCTCGCGCCGCTTCTTGAGAAGGTTATCCTCCCGTTTATTCTTCCTGATCTCGACCAAATTATCCTCCCTCCGTCGCCGTGCCTCCTCGGCGTCTACACCTATCTTGTAGCCCTTCTTCCTCACCTCCGTCCTGCTGCTCGGCCGCAGCGACATGGCTGAGTGATACGAGGTTGGAGTAGTCGATCAGCTGCTTGATGAAATGGGAGAGAGAGAAACAGAGGAAAGTAGTAAAAGCAAACAAGGAAATGGGTTGAGAAGACGCGAACGAAAAACGCGCAACTAGGGGCGAATGGGTGACCCAAATTCTGGATCCGACCCATTTATCCAATTCTTACAAGTTACAACTCATCCAGGGCTGCCATTTTCTTTAAACTTTTGTGTCAAGGCAGACACCAACAAAATAACAAAAATCTATTCTGGATTTACGGTTTTTTTTTTTTTTTTTCCAAATTTTTAAATGACATTTTTCTTTTTGGGTACCAAATTCTTTTGTGAAAAATATTTTAAATACCCAAAACCACTAAACACATTATGAAAATACCCAAAACATTAAACACATTCAAGAAATACCCATTTTTAACTTTTTTGACAGCAACAATCACATCACCAAGTTTTTTAATAATTTTTAAGTTTTAATATAAAAATAAAATATAAAAAATACATATGAATATATATATGTAATATAATATATAATAAATGTATATATATGTAATATTATATTATATATATGTGGTGTGTGCATGTGGTGTGGTGGTGGGTATTTGTGTGGAGTGGGTCGGTGTGGGGAGGGGTCGGTGGCGGAATGCAGCCACCGACCCACACTCAAATTTTTTTTTTAAATTTAAATTCTTGGTCGGTGTGGGGCGGTCGGTGGCGGAAGGCAGCCACCGACCCACTCTCAATTTTTTATTTATTTATTTAAATTCTTGGTCGGTGTCAGGGTCGGTGCCGGAAGGCACCGACCAACGACCCACTCTCATAATTTTTTTTTATTTTAATTTGTGGGTCGGTGCTAGGGTCGGTATCGGTGGCACGACACAGACCCGACACTGACCTTCTCTCTCCTCAATAACAGAATTCTGAAAAAATGTCAGAATGTGCAGTGGGTATTTTGTGAATGAATATAATGTTTTGGGTATTTTCATAATGCATATAGTGAAAATGGGTATTAATAAATTCCACTCAATTTTTTTTAGCCACTCTCAAATAATCTAATAATTTTAAAGTCATACTCTTAAAAATATAAGTTTCGTACCCACTTTATGGAGAGAAAATTTGATTTAAACTGATTTTTAAATTTATTATCTAATCTACCCACCTCTACCCTACTCATTCTCTCACCCTGCCCAATGACTCTTTTTCTCTCAAAATAGACCGATGACTCCATAGTCGAATTTCAAGCTTTTCAACAACGATTTACGGTGCCCGAAAGTAAAAACAAAACAACCGATACACTTCCACAATGTCTAGAGACAAGAATAAGCAAATCGTGTGAGTTCTTAGCATTCTTTATTTCAATTTTGAATATTGTTTTATATGGGTTTTTTCTGCGAAAAATCATGGATTATATGATTTTTTTCTTCAAAATCATGAATTATATGTGTCGAAATTCGTATTCATTGCTTCAATTTAATGTAAATTTGAGTGGAATTTAATTGTATATAATTGTAAAATTTGTTATGGCATCGCGATCCCCAAATCTCGTTGATCTCGAAATCTGGACATTTCGAGATTGACGAGACTGCTTTCGGTAATTCTAATATTTCACTATATTTTGATTTTGGACCTAAATTTAATTTAATTTTTATTCTCGAGAATAAGTTTAATTTGATTATATGATTATGGATATCTTGTATAATTTGATTATATATTGTATATTGGTGCTGTAGATGTCGAGATGGATGAGACATGTCTTGCAAGGCAGTGCCCTATCCATGAATTTGTATGACCGAAATTCTTTGGAGGATATTAGAGTGAGGTTGATGTGTTTTGGCAGAGAGACACTTGATTTGTTCTCCCAGAGTCCTTTTGGTTGTTTTAGCAAGTTCAGATGGCACAAGAGGATTGCTCGTGCATTGTGGGCACTCATAACCCACGAGATACAAGTCCAGGGAGCGGTGGATGAGTTGTGGTTTTGCGTTGGCGAAACCAACATTCATTTTGGTGCTCGAGAGTTCTCCCTCATGATTGGTTTACTTTTTGGTGATTCGAATTTTGACCCGAATGAAAAGCATTTGGTCCGAGAAGATAGTTGTCTTTCTCACTACGCAACTTTGTCAAGCATAGACACCCTACATCAAAATTTTATAGATATGAGTATTTAGCTTTCAAACTCGGTGGATGACTCAAGATAGCTAAGATCCTGTTCTTCTACCAGATGTTGGCGTGCCTCGATGGTAAGAGGAAAGTTGACCCTTAGGTGTGTGCACTAGTGCACGATTGTCAGAGATGGAGGGGATTTCCTTGGGGTGCGTGGTTCTTCAGCATCCTACTATATCAATCCTACTATATCAGATATTCGTAGTGATTACATCTCTGAAGTTGGTTCATGCATACGGTCCTCTTTGGTTGGTTGAGGTAATTATTTATAAATTACTACCATTACTTGTTTATTATTATAACAACATTTAAAATTATTTTGCAGGCATGGGCGTACAAGGCGATCCCAGATTTGGCGAGTATTTGTGCGACCCGAGCTATGGAAGTGGACGATTCCCTCGCTGTTTGAAGTGGAGTCCTCGTGCGGCCTCACAGAGCATTCCGTTCACAGATTTTTTTTCATCGTGATGTAGAAATTAATTATAATTTGAATAATTATTATTAAATTATATATTTTTTATTTATTTGCATTTTTTCAACACGAGTGCAGCATTACCATGGAGTCGACCGAAAAGGAAGCACGAGTCGACTTTTGGACTAGTTTGGCTGATGGCACGCTGAGACTTCAAATTACTCCTTATCGTCGTCAGGCATCATCCAGGCCCTCATCTTCCCAGCCATCCACCGCCCGACGATCCAACTCGAGACTGGAGTCTTCTCGGTCGTCTGCCTCCACAGCGGACCCCTCATGTTGATCCACCTCCAGCTGATAGGAGCCAAGGCCCGATCTCGAGATCCTTATTCGGGAGGTGAAGCAGGATCCACCACCACCTATACATTTACGAGGGAAGCGTGGGCGTCGTGCATTATCGAGGAGCCATACTCAGAGGTACTTAATTTTTAAAAATTATTAATTTTTTAATTTATTAATATTTTAATTCTTTTTTCAGACTCGAGTGCAACTTCGTTGCACCCAGCACTAGTCCAGCTGGATGACAACAAGTGGCAGAGTTAGTACTTATTTTTTAGAATTATATTTATAATTTTTCATTTACATTATAATTATTAATATTTGAATTACTTATTGAGACTCAGGTGCATCTTTGTCGCACTCGTCCAACTACGACGGCGTCCGCCGTTCAAGAGATTATGTGATGGACCGGGTACCTGATTTTTAGAATTATATTTCAATTATATTCATTTAAATTTAATTTATTAATAAATTAATTATATTTTCATACTCGAGCTGCACCTATCCATTTGGATGATGACCACATCCGCCGAGTCGAAGATCATGTAGTGGAGTCGGTGGCTGATTTATTTTTGGAGCCGGAGATAGTCTAGGTGATTGATAAGTTGAAAGATTTCATTCATGAGCTGTTTGATGGTGCGCTTCTTGCCGACGCAGCCAAAGTTGGAGCCCACCGGTGATCGAGCTAGTCCGAGTTGCTCGATCCACTCCTAAGCCGGCTTGCACTGACTGTCCCCTTGCACATCAGCATGCTCTCAAAATATCTGATCTTGAGATTTCTTCTAGTCAAGCTCCCCCCACTACTGATCTTCCATCTTCCTAACCTTCCCGAAATATTGATAAAAAAGGAACATTATTCTAGGATGATCACTAATTTGGTTGAATTCATGAAAGATCTACACAATTATGTGATGGTTCTTATTTTGCTCCAGATTCATTTTTTAGGTCACTGATTGACCCGTGTGACGATATTGGTGGAGATGTAAGTATAATTTTGTGAATTACTTTAAATTTTGTGAATTCATTTTAATTTATATTCTTTATGTCCTTTGAGGTGATACATTTATTTATGCTGATAATTCATCACACGATCAATTTAAATCAGCGTCTAAAGACTGGTGTAGACTCCAAGAACACTATCATACTATACTTGTGTTTCTTCGTACGATATAATTTTTTGTTTATTTTAATCCAACTATTCAATTTGTATTTATTTATTTCATGTGCAAGCTCGTCTTCAGAGTGAATGGAGGAAATGTCATCATGAGGACTTAGCCTCCGATAATATTATGCTTGAAGATTATTATAGTTGGTGGGTCTTGCACAGAGAATTATTGAATTGCATTACGGGACACAGGAAATTGGGGGATTTAGGAGTTGATGGAAGACAAAACAGGTAATTAATAAATTATTTTATTAATATTTATTTATTTTACATTTAAAAATAAACAACATACTTTTTCTTTGCATTTTAGGTCATTTGTATTTGTGTTACCCCTAGCAAGCATTGGATCACTGTTCGGATTGATCTCCAGAGGTGGCAGATTGTGTTGTATGACTTGATTATGCCCCAGTTCCAAGATTTGAGCGATGAAGTGATTTATAGGAAGAAGGATGGAGAGCTTTATCCATTTACGAGATTGCTCCCTCGTTTGCTGGATGCAGTGGGGTATTGGAGAGAGGCAGTACCTTTTCGGGTCCAAACCACCAGATTCTTCACATTGATTAAGGATCCCGAGCAGCAATACATTCAAATGGACTCGAAGAATTGTGGAGCCTATTCCATAATCTATGTAGATCGAATGATCCTTCCTCAATCTCCTCCAAAAGAGATCATTATTCCTGATTTCGTGTGTGAATATTGGAAGTATGTAGCTAGTAGGATTTTATATTGAAGTAGCAAATATCATGATGGTTAGTTGATATTTATTTTTAATATAATTGAAAGTTAATTTTAATTAAGTAGTATTTTTATTATTATTCAATTATATTCATTAGTTTCAATAAATGCCTTGAGTTATTCGATTTAATTAAAAAAATTGCTTGATTTAATTAAAAATAAAAATTACAAATTAAACATATTAAAATTAGTACATTATAAAATATAATAATTAATTCCCTTTATTGGGATGAATAACGATTCAATTTTATTCATTAATTGCCTTAATAACTAATTTGGTTATGTGAAAAGCTTGTTAGTCTGCGAGTCCGATTAATATCAAGTTCGATTATACTCCAACACAAGAAAGTGTTAGGTTTTAAATCCTTGCAGTATAAAATAAAGCATTAAATAACGCAAGAATTTATAGAGGTTCAGACAACTGTCCTACATCCTCTCTTCAGGCAGTAGCCCGAAATATACTAGCATAAGGATTACAATCTGTCCTCATGATCTATCGCAAGCTGATGAATGCCAGTCTCCACCAGTCCACTTGCTCACTCGCCCAATGTCTCGTTCTTCTTCGGCACTCAGATCGGGAGTGTGGGCACACCACACAGCCTCCTCCTCCAAAAGTTGGGAACTTTTAAGTTCTTTCTGGAACTCTTCGAATTTGTGGCAGAAGCCTGCGATAGTCACAACATGGAGATAGTTGCAACTGCTGTGATATTTCTTGGAGAGAAAGAGCACTAAAAGAAAAACTCAAGCTGAGAAGCTTAGAGTCTCGTGTCCGAAGATAGAACACGGTAAGCTATTGAAAATAGCCTCGAACATGGAAGAAGAACTTTGAGAGTATCTGTTCGAATAAGGCTGTTACGATGTGATCAGTTTGCTCTAACTCAAGCACAAGTTTTTGTAACCATTACTTCGTCACCCTTCCTCTGAGATTGCTTTGGTCTATTTATAAACAAAGCAGAGAAAGGTTTGCTAAAAGAGCTGTTTAGAGACCATCTGGATTTTGAACTATCCGTTGGGTCTCTGATTTGATGGAGACATGTTATCTTTTATGCTCTGCCACACCTGCTTTGTCATTTTCTGACACAAAGTGTTGACATCCTGTTGCGTGTTAGAATGGCTCTCCAGTCTGAGAAATACTAAATTAGAAGTTTGAACTTCGGACTTTAAGGAATCTCTTTTTCCTTAAGTCTGGCTCTTGTGATTCCTCTTGCGTGTCTTTGTCTCTATTCGTGAGAAGAAACTAGACTTGATAAACTGGTGATTGTCTCGGCTGGAGAAATCATCCAGTTTATCTGAGTGGTTTGCTTCAAGTTGAAGTGGTTGTCAGTTCGTCAGTTCATTGCTTGAGTCATTGTTTCTTCTTTTCTTCACAATGACCAAACTGATGGCTACGATCACAAGCATAGTTTGTCTTGATCAACTTTTACAACTTGATAAACATCCTAAGTGGATATTACAAGTTTTTACGACTAAGCTAATATAGAGACACTTCCTAAGGTAGTTTCTATACACTTTTGACACATCAAACCATAAAAAGGTAAAGAAATTTGAAACTAAATTCCCAGAATTTTCCCTCTTTTTGATGCTGTCAAACCACCACTAAGCTGGTAGATAAGTCAGTTTGTCGAGTTTACTAGGATATTCTAATAAAGCTAATACTCGAGAACTGAAATCTTGGCTACTCAGCCTACCCTATGAATCTTCCCTCAGAATTAGAGAGAGATATTTCTCGATTAAAAAGATCAAGGCGAAAATAAAAACTGGTTACACTTAAGAGTGCAAAACCAGTAAGTAGAGGCGAAATATTTTGAGACAACGAGATATTGTTTGCAAAATAAGCAGAAGTATATTTATTTCATCAATTTGTTTACAACTTTTGGAAAGTAGTAATTACAAGATACAGTGATCAATAATCTTCATCTTCTTCTGATGCTGACGGTTTTCACATCTTTCTTCCTGTGAAAGCTAGTGATGGGACCCTTGAAGATCTTCATCATTTTTCAGCCTCCCCCAACCTCACCTCCACTAGTCTCACCACTAGTTTATGGCGGATCTCCTTGACAGACAAGTCTCACCATTTGTCTTCAGTCACAGTGGTAACTACAAACAAGTCTCACCCCTTGTACTACAGTATCAATCATCATTCTCTCCTCCAATGACTCCTATAAACAAGTCTCGCCACTTGTTCTATAGAGTCAACATCATCATGTTGGTAAGGATTTTCTGTGTCCCTTCGATTCTGAGGTAAAAACCCTCGTTGTGAACGGTGAACCGAGTAATGGGAAGATCATCTTAGACAGGATCCTTAAGAGGACGGTGATCTTTTCTTCCCATTGAGCAGCAACACGATCTCTTTGCTCATAGGCGTCTTGATTGTACTCCGGGGAATTGGTGAGATGACCCATTTGGAGTTCAAGATATGGGAGAGATAAGGCTTTTAGTAGTGGTGTTTTATAGATAAATAGAGGAATATATGTCAAGAATATACCTTGAAGGGTTCCAAGGTTCTTCTATATATAGGCGGTACACCTCTCTGTGCTTGACGGTTCCGATCCTTTGGGATAAAGAAATTTAATCGCATTTTCGTGTCTGCGAGGGTCAGTTGCTCCTTCCACGTGCATAATCCCTATTCCTTCTTTTCCTAAACCACTGTAAAATCAGCTTTAATGATGTCGTGTTTGACTACGAAAACAGATGTTTTGTTACTCCTGCCCTTTTCAAATGCGTTGCAGGCTGGCTCCGACTGAGACTTAAATATGCTAGAAAATATCTCCCAATTTTTATGAGGTGGCCAGCTTAATCTTCTTTTGTCTGATTTATTCTGAAGACCAAAAGCTAAGAGCTTGGACTCAGCTTTATTCTGCTTCTTCATTAGAAAACCAAGAATGAGAGCTTGGACTTATTCTTTTTCAGGTGCAATTCCTTCAAACTCTAGTAGACCGAGTTTGATGTACAACTCTCTGAATCTTTCTTTAGGTAGTGACTTGGTGAAGATGTCGGCCAACTGTTCTTTAGTTCGAATATACTCTACGGAGATATCTATCTTCTTAACATGATCTCCAATAAAGCGATGCCGAATGTCGATGTGCTTCATCCTGGAATGATGTAATGGATTCTTCGTTATGCACATTGCACTTTTGTTGTCACGAAAGATTGGTACACATTTCGATTCGACATCATAATCTCTCAGTTGCTGTTTAATCCATAATATCTGAGCACAACAACTGGCAGCAACCATGTATTTCGCTTTAGTGGTAGACGTTACAATTGAGTGTTGCGTCTTGCAGAACCAACTTATCAGTTTATGACCCAAAAATTGACAAGTACCACGGGTGCTTTTTCTATCAATTCGGCATCCTCCAAAGTCTGAGTCTGAGTATCCAACTAAGTTGATCTCATCATTCCTTGGATATCGGATTCCTAGTGACTCAGTACACTTTAGGTATCTGACGATCCTTTTGGCAGCTTCCATGTGCAGTTTCTTAGAATTTGCTTGGAATCTTGTGCATACTCCAACGGCGTAGGAGATATCTGGTCTGCTGGTTGTCCGGTAGAGCAAGGATCTTATAATGCCTCTGAAACTTGTAGGATCAACTGGCTCTCCTTCTTCGTCTGGAGTGATCTTTACGCTTCCAGGGATTCTGAGTGTCTTTGTCTTCTCTGGACAAAACTTGATGAGATCCTTTGTATACTTCCTTTGAGGGATGAATATTCCTTTTGAGGACTGATGAACTTGAAGACCTAGGAAGTATGTCTCTTTCCCATCATGCTCATTTGGAAGTGGTTTTGCATAAGCTGAGCAAACTTGTCTTAGAGAGATGAGTTTCTAGATCCAAAGATAATATCATCCACATAAATCTGCACGAGTAAGTGATCGATGCTAAATCTGCATACAAATTATAGCATAGGACAAATAAATTTATAAGTACCCGAATGTTGTCGAACCCACAGGGATAGTGCAACGAGGGAAAATCATATACTGAATATAGTTTTCAAAACTTTTGTTTGGGGAAAATCGATTTTTGAATGTTTTGGGTTTTTCAAAACAAGTAATTAAAGAGATAAAAACAAATATTAAAAAGCACAGATTCTAGGGAAATCTACCAATCTGATCAACATGCAAGAAACAAATATTCAAACCCAGAAAAGATATTTTGGTGGAAAATCTATTAATGTGGAATTAATTCCTTGGTCGGACAATTAAATCCTAAATTATTAACTAGTGGTAATCTCCTTTCGGTCTCAAAACACACCAATTAATCAATTATGTTAAAGATTAGATTTTTCCTACAATTGAATTCTTCTTAGTCGGACAGAAAATCAAAAGTATTAAATCCTAACTTCCTATTACTAACCTTCACCTCTCGGTCCTTCGATTAATAACTGAAACCTACCTCAATCTTCATCTCTCGATCCTTTGATGATAATAGATTTAAAATAAAACATAGGATTTAAACCAATTAAAGGGTTTGAACACTTGAATCTAAACATGCATCACAGATGGAGAAACCCTAGAACCTGTTAGGGTTCTAGCCTAACATATTAAAAATAGACATTGCAAGGAAAAATAAAGATTGCATTAAAAATTAAAGATTCATCAATAAAAGTAAAGAGGAATTCTCTAATAATTCAAGAGAAAACTAAATGAAAAACATAAACTAAAGGGGAGGAATTAAAACTAAAGGGAGACTTCAGGGTACTGTTTGAAATCTCGAGCAAAAACAAGTATTTATAGAGGTAGAGGTGTATAAATTGGGATCTAGGGCTAAAAATATGATTTAACCATAAAAATCTCGAAAATTCCTTTTCTGGGTTCATCTCGATCGACGTAGGGCTTATCTTGGTTGACGCGGATCCCCTTGCGTCGGTCGACATGGCCTTCGCATCGGTCGAAACAGAGACGTTTTCCCTCTTGCGATCCTTCTGCGCAGTCTCACGGTTTTAGCCATAACTTTCACTCCCGAACTCCGATTGACCCGATTACAGTTGCATTGGAAAGCTAACTCAAAGATCTTCCCAATTCTGTGCTCCATTAGCTCGGATTCCGACTGTGGAAGAATTCGTGACTATTTCCTTGAACATCTGCTGCTTTCGGTACGGGTTTCCATTGGATTTGGCCTAAAACCTGCAAAAACACACCATGACAAGCATAATACCCCTATAAACTTGACTCATGCTTGATTATTTACTAAAACTAATATAAATGCAAGAAATCAATAAGAAAACAATGTGATAAGTGAGGCAAAATACGAGCTTATCGACCCCCCCCCAAACTTAAACGCTTGATTGTCCTCAATCAACAAAAGAATAAATCAAAAGTTCAAGTAGAAGAGAAGTGCAATGCCTCAAAAGATTCATCACAATCAAACTCGTAAATCCACAAAACATCAACACTTTGTAAGAATAAAAAAATTAGTAAACCATGGAAGACTCACAATGGAAGTGTTTTCACTCATTCACTCAAGTGTTTAGGATAATATGAGAACACACAAAAGTCATGCAAATCAAGTTCTACCATAGGCTTGAAAATATTCTAAATCTCCACTGCAAATATGTGTACACAAGTCTAAGATCAGAAAGGACTTTATTCAAGGTTGTAATGTAGGCTTTTTAGTGAAAGGTAGGGAAATATTTGGCCAAGTGACTAAAATCAATCAAGTAATCCTCAATCAATCAAACCACTATCTATTGATGTCCACCCTTCTCCTATAATGTTCAACACAAACCAAGGCTCTTTTATTCACATATGAATTTTTTTTCCCTTTTTTCACATATCCTTTTATGCTCTTAAACAATTTTGAATATTCATTTGAGCTTATAAGGACTAACAAACACATAAACACATTTTTTTCCTTTTTCTAGAGCCAACCTTATCTTTTGCTTTCACCTTCTAATAATATCTTATCCTTCCTCAAACAAATCCCAACCCACTCTCATAGACAAGAGTTGATTCCCCTATCATTTTTCCAACTTATAGACAAAGAAAGAAAACACATAAGCTCAAAAGGGCTGACTAGGGATAAATGTTCAATTAGGACAGTGTATGGGATAAATAGGCTAAACAAAGATGGCCTAAAATCATTTCCTAAACCTGTGCACACTTAGCGGTCTTGAAAAAGAAACAAAGCAAGTTCTAGAGATACTCAATAATGCAGACACACTCACAATCGATTTCAAGCTAAAAAACTCACACTTGGGACAACAATTCTTCCATAGTAAACATCAAATCATCATCAAACATCATGCCTTTGTAAGTTTCAAAACAAGTAATCATGCGATTTTCTACATTCATAGGCATACTCAACCACTATCACAATCAATGCATAATCAAGTCAATCAATTCAAATCTTGCATTCTTGCTAGGGTTATATCATAGCTACGCAAATCTTCTCACAAAATCACAATTTTATTCAACAAATGCGATAAAAAAGTTTTAAACTAGGCAGAAATTTAACAAACTGAAAGCATTAAATAAAAGGGAAGAAATAGTTTCAACTCCAAGTCCTCCTCCCCCCAAACTTATTCGATTGACAGAGAGAATAAGTTTGAAAATTAGACTAGGAGTGAAACTGTACCTCGATGTTGGTCTCAGACACCAACTTTTTATCCCGGAACCATCAGAAATCGCGCGACGTGAGATTTTGGCTGCTGGCACTCCGCATCGACCGACACGGGCTTTGCGTCGGTTGACATGGAGCCTTCTTGTTGACTCTCCTCACTGGTCGAAGTGTTCCACGTCGAGCTGCATGTGTCGACCAATGCCAGGTCTGCGTCGGTCAAAACAGACACTGTTCCGATTTTTTTTTTGAAAATCAAACATAAATAAACAATTTCAAAAACAAGGACATAAATTGAAAACAAATTGCAAAAAAAAAAAAACAGGAAATTGAAAAGAAAGCAAGTAAAAATTGGGTTACCTCCCAACAAGTGCTTGATTTAACGTCGCAGCTCGACGATACCTCATCTCACCAAGGTGGTCGAGTCCAGACTCGTCGACCCCTTAAATCTATCATAAAGACTCGGCAATTTTGAATGATGGTGGTGTACTCGGAATGAGACAGCTTAATTGCCGATTTCACTGCTTCATTTCCTCGTTCCCACCGGATGGCTTCTTCTTCTTCCTCCGGTGTCTCATCTCCTTCCTCTTCTTCTTCTTCAGTAGTCTTGATCTGGTTGCACTCTCCTTTCCTCTTGTCCTTGTCAATGCAGAAGGTAATAGACTCCTCATTCCCTCGCAAAGTAATCTCCCCCTTCTTGCAGTCGATCAGGACTCTGGCTGTATCAAGGAACTCTCTTCCCAAGATCATGGGTGTGTTAGCATCTTCCTTCATCTCAAGGACAATGAAATCTGCAGGAAAAATCAAGTGACCAACTATAATAAGAACATCCTCAACAATACCTTTGGGCTTGGACACAGTTCGGTCCGCCATTTGAAGGGTGATCGTGGTGGCTTTCATCTCCCCAATCTCGAGCTTCTTGCAGATGGACCAGGGCATTAGATTGATGCTCTCCCCGGTGTCACAGAGTACATTCTGAAACTCTCTTCCACCAATCTCGATAGGTATCGAGAAACAGCCTGGGTCAGATCTCTTGATCGGGATCTGCTTCTGCAATAGGAGACTACATTCCTCATGTATCTTCACTGTTTCATTCTCCAGGAACTGCTTCTTCTCACTCATCAACCTTCTGAGGAACTTCATGTATCCCGGTATCTCCCTGAGAGCTTCAACAAGAGGAATGTTAATATTCACTTTTTTAAGATTTTCAACAAAACGAGTGAATTTAGAATCTTCCCTTTTCTCTGCGAATCTCTGTGGGAAAGGCATTGGGGCAACTGGATCAGCTTTTCTTCCTTCCTTCTCCTTCTCTTTCTCGCCCAAGTTAGGGCTCTGTTTTGACCGGGATGAGCCTGTGTCGGCCGTCCTGCTTGCAGAATTCTATGTCGACCGTGTTTGGCTGCAATCGATCGGGATGCAACCTTCTGCATCGACCGGGATGGACTCCATCTCGGTCGACATAGACTCTTCTGCCTCGGCCGGCCTGCTCGCATTTTGACCCTCTGCGTCGACCGGGATGGACTCCATCTCGGTCAAAACAGAGGGGTCTTGTGCGGGATTTTTCTCCTCTGTTTCACTCAATCCTCCTTTTGGGTTGCTCGGATCTTCATACTTTCTTCCAGATCGCAGCGAAATTGCATTTACTGATTTCCCCTTTGCTGGATTTATCTTTGTTGTGCTCGGAAGTTGCCCCGGCTTGTGCTGAGTACCCAAGGTAGTGGCTATCTGACTCAGTTGGGTGTCCATCATCTCCAAATGCTTTGTCATTAATTGCATGTGATTGGCCATCCCTTTGACTTCGTTCTCCACCTTGCCAAATTGGTTGTCCGAGCTCTTGATGAATTTCTCCAATGTCTCTTCCAGCACGGACTTCTTTCTCTCCACGATTTCTCCTCCTGTACCTACACCAAAACCAGGTGGAGGGTGTTCTGCAGCAGAGGGGTTAGAATAAAAAAAACCAGGGTGAGATCGCCCATGGTTGTAATGATACCCTTGATTGCCTCGGTAGTTATTCTGATAACCACCGCCAATGTAGTTCACCTCCATTCCTGCAGTTCCAGATGAACTGCTTGCTCCCCGGTTGATGTAGTCGGCCTCCACTGGAACAATCGCCATACTCGGCTCAGTAGTAACAGCTTCAGCTTTCGTTATTCCCAACTTCTCAATTTTCTCACGGAGTTTCTTCACCTCAGCAACCACATCAAACTCCGGTTTTGTCTCCACTGCTTTGACTGGCATCTGTCTCTCAGTCGGCCACTGGTGGTTGTTCAGGGCCATGTCTGCCAACAATCTCATACTCTTTGCACCACTCTTCTTCAGCAGGATCCCGCCAGCAGATGCATCCACCATCTCCTTCATGTGAGGGTTCAGACCCTCATAGAAATGGCAAACCTGCATCTCGAGATTGATTCCATGTCCAGGGCAGAGTCGCAGGAGCTCCTTGTACCTCTTCCAGGCTTCATGCAGTGACTCGTCATAGAGCTGCTTGAATGTAGTGATAGCAGCTTTCCTCTTCAACAGCAGGCTCGGTGGGAAGTAGTTGGTGAGGAATTCATCTCAAAGTTCCCCCCATGTCCCAATCTGACTCTTGTCCAAACCAGCATACCAGGACCGCGCCTCGTCTCTGAGTGAGAACGAGAACAACCTCATTCTGATGACGTCCTGGGGGACTCCGTTCTGCTTCACTGTATCGCACACCTTTATGAATTGATTGAGGTGGGCATATGGAACCTCTACGGCTCTCCCCCCAAACTGGTTCTGCTGCACCATCTAAATAGCCCAGTCTTTAACTCAAAATTATTGGCGTCAATCCGCACTCTGAATCCGGGTTCTTCCTGCTGTGGTAAAAAACGATCCAAGATGGATCTTTGCGGAACCACTATCTGCCTGTTGTTCAACTCTGCCAGCCTTGCAGCTTGCTCGGCCTGAGTTGCTTGAGCTGCTTAGAGTTGTGCTCTCAGTTGTTGCACCTCTTTGACAAACTGCCTCTGCTCTTCTGGTGTCATGTTTTGCAGAGGGGCTTCTTCGTTGTTCGGCTCCATCTCAAAATCCAGTCTTTTTCCTTTCTTTCTGTTCTTCCTGCAGGCTGCTTCGATTTCAGGTATGAAGGGCTCAAGTGTTTTCCCTTTGTTCCGTGTGTTCATGCACCTGCACAGCAACCGAGACAAAAATCAGTTCACGTCGACCGACACAGGGAGTGTGTCGACCGACGTGGAAAATTCCTGCGTCGACCAACGTGAGCACTACGTCGGTCGAAACAGAACACAAAATCACACACGCACGCATACAAAATAACCACGAACAGAATCCAAAAAACAAAGAAAAATAACACCAAATTGCAAAATATTAAAAGTAAGAAAAATAATACCCAATCCAGAAGTCTTTAAACAAGACAGTAATGATTTGCCATCTGACTATCCCCGGCAACGGCGCTAATTTGATCGATGCTAAATCTGCATACAAATTATAGCATAGGACAAATAAATTTATAAGTACCCAAAGGTTGTCGAACCCACAGGGATAGTGCAACGAGGGAAAATCATATACTGAATATAGTTTTCAAAAATTTTGTTTGGGGAAAATCGATTTTTGAATGTTTTGGGTTTTTCAAAACAAGTAATTAAAGAGATAAAAACAAATATTAAAAAGCACAGATTCTAGGGAAATCTACCAATCTGATAAACACGCAAGAAACAAATATTCAAACCCAGAAAAGATATTTTGTGGAAAATAATGTGGAATTAATTTCTTGGTCGGACAATTAAATCCTAAATTATTAACTAGTTGTAATCTCCTTTCGGTCTTAAAACACACCAATTAATAAATTCTGTTAAAGATTAGATTTTTCCTACAATTGAATTCTTCTTGGTCGGACAGAAAATCAAAAGTATTAAATCCTAACTTCCTATTACTAACCTTCACCTCTCGGTCCTTCGATTAATAACTGAAACCTACCTCAATCTTCATCTCTCGATCCTTTGATGATAACAGATTTAAAATAAAACATAGGATTTAAACCAATTAAAGGGTTTTAACACTTGAATCTAAACATGCATCACAGATGGAGAAACCCTAGAACCTGTTAGGGTTCTAGCCTAACATATTAAAAATAGACATTGCAAGGAAAAATAAAGATTGCATTAAAAAGTAAAGATTCATCAATAAAAGTAAAGAGGAATTCTCCAATAATTCAAGAGAAAACTAAATGAAAAGCATAAACTAAAGGGGAGGAATTAAAACTAAAGGGAGACTTCAGGGTACTGTTTGAAATCTCGAGCAAAAACAAGTATTTATAGAGGTAGAGGTGTATAAATTGGGATCTAGGGCTAAAAATATGATTTAACCATAAAAATCTCTAAAATTCCTTTTCTGGGTTCATCTCGGTCGACGTAGGGCTTATCTCGGTCGATGCAGATCCCCTTGCGTTGGTCGACATGGCCTTCGCGTCGGTCGAAACAGAGACGTTTTCCCTCTTGCAATCCTTCTGCGCAGTCTCACGGTTTTGGCCATAACTTTCACTCCCGAACTTCGATTGACCCAATTACAGTTGCATTGGAAAGCTAACTCAAAGATCTTCCCAATTCTGTGCTCCATTAGCTCGGATTCCAACTGTGGAAGAATTCGTGACTGTTTCCTTGAACATATGCTGCTTTCGGTACGGGTTTCCATTGGATTTGGCCTAAAACCTGCAAAAACACACCATGACAAGCATAATACCCCTATAAACTTGACTCATGCTCGATTATTAACTAAAAATAAGGTAAATGCAAGAAATCAATAAGAAAACAATGTGATAAGTGAGGCAAAATACGAGCTTATCAGTAAGATATCTTCAGCATCCTTGATCAAGAAAAGAGTCATGTCGATCTTTCCTTTTTTGAAGCCCATTCTTCAACAGAAAATGAGATAACGTCTCGTACCAATCTCAAGGAGCTTGCTTTAAACCATAAAGTGATTTTCTCAGTCTGTAAACTTGTGTGCCTTGCTCAAATCCTAGAGGTTGTTTGGCGTATACTTCCTCCTTGAGTTCTCCATTCAGAAAGACACTCTTCACGTCCATCTGATATACCATGAAGTTGTGATATGCATCATAGGATAAGAATAGCTTGATAGCTTCCAGTCTGGCCACTGGTGTAAAGGTTTCATCAAAGTCAATACCTTCATATGGTGTGTATCCTTTGACAACTAGTCTTGCTTTGTTTATGACTATATTGTCAGCTTCATCCTGCTTGTTCTTAAAAACTCAAATGGTGCCTATCACAGATTGATGTGTAGGCTTGTCCACCAAGTACCAAACATTGTTGCAGGTGAATTCTGAAAGCTCTTTTTGCATTGCGTTAATCCAATCTGACAACTACACAACTTCTTCATTCTTCGTCGGTTGTAATTAGGAAATGTAGCAAGCGAGTAGTGCATTTTCTTGCCTCATCTGTACTGGATTGGTAACATCATCTATTACTGCATCTTCTGGATGTTGTCTTAGCCACTTGGGTCTGTAAATCTCACTGACTATGACTGGTTGTACGAACGGTTCTTGAGTAGAAGTTCTAGCAACTGGCACTTCTGTGAGATGAAAATTCTCTGGTACAAGTTTATTTCTGCGTTTGATGTGGGGCTTTGCTCTGACTCCACTGCAGATTGACCTTTGTCAGCTTGAGGATCTTCTGAAACTGAGTCTTCGTGAGCGTCAGTTTCGGTCTCTCCAGTTCCTAACCCGCCTTAGATCTTCATGGATCACTGGTCCTTCTACCTCCGGAGCCTTTTCAAAATCATCTTCATCCAATCCGTATACTCCATGTTGGATTCCCCCTTGATTTGTGCAATCAATTAGGGATAAGAAATCCAAGGCATCAACAATTTCATTAGTATTACTGGCCCTCTCAACTGTTTTTGTGGAGCTGAGGGTTCTGATTCTGGGTTATGAACCTTTTCACCCAATTCCACCAGAGTTCTGCGCACTAAAGTAGCTTCATAAAAAATAACATTGCACGTTATTTCCACGAGCCTATTGGTCTTGTTGAATACTCTATATCCCTTGTGAGGTGGGTGTCCATATCCCAAGAAAACACCCTAATAAGCTTTTACTTCCTATTGTTATGGATATAACATGGTGATCCAAAAACACAAAGATGAGCTAGAGAAGGCTTACGACCGTGATACGCTTCATATAGAGTTTTGTGAAGATGACCACTGGGATCGCTTTTCTTTTGTGTGTAGCATGCCATAATTACAGCCTCTTCCCAAAAACGCTAACCAAGATTGGTCTCTATCAACATGGTCCATACAACTTCTTTAAGTGTTTGATTCTTCCTTTCTTCTAGAAGTTTTGTTGAGGGGTTATTGGTTATGATCTATCATGTCCTATCCTGATTTTGGCGCAGAAATCTATGAGAGGACCATTGCAGAATTCAGTCCCATTATCAGACCTTATTCTCTTCACTGTGACTCCTTTGTCATTTTGAACAAGCATGACAAGTTTAGGAAACAACAACTTCACCTCGTCATTGGTCTTGAGTAGCTTAACCCAAGTGTACCTTGAGTAGTCATCTACGACTACTAGAGTATATATGTTGCCTCTTACGGTAGGCGGAGTCTCTGGTCCGAAGAGATTCATATGCAACAACTCCAATATTCTTTCTGTGCTTGTACTGACGGGCTTGATCTTGAAGGAAGTTTTCGTCTGCTTTCCTAGTTGGCATGCTCTGCATATGTCTTCCTTCTTGAAAGCACCTTTTGTCAGTCCTGTTACCAGCTCGTGCTTCACCAAATGATTGACTGTTTTGAAATTCAAATGGTTTAGCCTCTTGTGCCATAACCAATTTACTTCACTGGAGCTGGTTGCGACAAAGCATGAACTAGTTTGTCCACTTTGTCAATCTACCACATATAAACCACATTTTCTTATGCCTTTGAGCCTGATTTCATTTGAAGCTTTGTCTATGATTTAACACTCTGAGTCGGCAAAGGAAACAGAGATGATGTTTTAGATTGATGACTAGGGAGACATATCTGATGCGGATTCCATCTCGTTCGATGCATCCCTTCCCTATGACTCTTCCTCTATAGTTGTCACCAAACATAACCGGTGGTTCCCTAACCATTATGAGTTCTGAGAGAAGATCTCTTTTCTCTGATCATGTGAGCAGAGCATCCACTATTCAGGATCCAGAAGCTCTTCTTGGGTTGAAGTGATCTCCATGTACCTGTTCCCGCAAAGCACAAATTATGCTTTAGGTTCTGAACAACCACGGGCCCTGCAGGGTAAGTATGTTGGATCTATCCTTTTGGGACCCAAACTTGCAATATTCTAACTTTTGGTACTTTTGCAGAGCACTCATTGGTTGACTTTTGCTTTCTTCTCAAAAAGTATATTCCATTTAAATGAGAAGATGTGAGTGACTGTAAAGACCTTCTGGAAGATGATTTCCTTTCTGGACCTCGGAACTGACGTTCCAGATGTGTGCAATATCCAGACGATCATTTATCGCCTTGGATAGCCTTTCTAACCCTTTTAAATGGAAAGTATTTGGGCTCACCCCTTAAAGTTGTTGTTCCCCCTACTTGGTATAATCCTTCTTTCATTTGCTGTTCGAAAGGTGGATCTCTAGTTATTTACATAACCAGACATGTTGTTTAATCATTTCTTGCCATGAATTGACTGTCCGGTCAAACTGGTTGTTGAAACTGATTTCCTCGCAATGGTAACATACTGCTCTCCCAGTTTCTGAGGCTTAGCTGGCTTCCTCTCAGTTTGTGACTTTCCCAGTTTAAGAGCATACATTTTTCCCAGTTTCTCCTAATATCCTGGTTTCCCAATCACTTTCTGATCAACCAGTTTGAGGTCATTAACTAACCAACATTTAGCTTTACCAATTTGGACTGCACATTATGAGCTACGCCTTTGCCTTTCAACCTAATCTGATCACTAGGATTTTCTTTGACAAAAAGTATTTCTTTTCTCCCAGTGTCAATTGAAGAAGAAAATTTGCTCAAAATATGTTCATTAAAACCTAGACCCGATTTATAATTAGGTCTCTTTGGTAGCAAAGTACTTCTTCTAAGACTCTTGAGCTTTTAGTAAAAGAACATTTGTACGGCTCTGGCCCAAGGTTTTTCAAAGTTTTGCGCTCCAGTTTAAGATTTTCAAAATTTTTAAAAACAGTGGAGTGTTCGATTCTAAATTTTGCTAGTTCCTCGCTGGCTGACCTAGATTTTGCAATCTCCTCGGTCAAAATAGAATTTGAAGTCTCAGCAAGGAATTTTCACCGGCTAAAACATTTTTCAGCTCATAAAACTTTGAAAATTCTTTAAAAAGAAGATCTATTAAACATATATATAATGCTTTAACCACTTTTAGACATTTTTACATTCTCAAACATGTACACTATAAAAGTATTACTTAAATGATAAAACTTCATTGTGCAAAGATATAATAATACAAACTAAATCATATTTATATAAAAATATTAAGTTCATTTTATAGTAAGAAATGGATTTTTTTTTTCATTTTGTAAATGAATTTCATGAGAAAAAAAAGTTTTAAATATATTATCTAAGTATAAAACGTGTTAATTGAAAACCATCCGTTCATTCAATTCATATTTAACGAAAATTAACTTTAAGCATGTAATCCACACCCTATATATACAGTAATAATATGTTAATGAAAAACTAATATTAACTATTGATTTAGGTATATGGATGATTAGGATTATTCAAATGGACGGTTTGCCTTTTAATAGGAGCAATTATGAATTTCAATGAATTATACTAAATAAACATATACATTGTACTAATGAATAAAGTACAATATTTAACTATTGATTTGTGTTCATAGATGATTAGGATTATATATTATTTTTTTGGTTTTAAAATTCCCTCATCTTTTTTTCTTTCTCATAATTAAAATGTTATACTGTCGTGCAACGCACATGTGAAATACTAGTATATATAAACAAGAAGTTCTCCTTATTTTCAAAAATGCTTTTTTTCCTCCAAAATAATAACATTAATGTTATTCTTAATTATTTTATTTATTTATCTATAACTATTATAAAACAAGATGTTCTATACAAAATCATAATACTATTATTTTCCCTCCCAAATATTGTAACGCCCCCAACTGACTTTCCCTAATTTGGGGACACGTTACATTGATGATCAGGTTTTCCAAAACATAAATCTTAATTTAAATCAGCGGAAGACTTTAAAGAATTTAAAATGATATTTAAATAACAAAAGAAATGATACTTCGAGTCCAAGTTTTAAAGAAAATAAAAGTTGGTCCATAAAACATTTCAAAACGGGAAGGAAAGAACATAGCGTGTAGCAGCGGTATGTGTGCAGCGTAGTGGAGATATGCATATGAAGATGCATATCTCAGGATCTTTAAAATCTGGAAATCTTCACATCGCCTGTTTACACCCCTTATACTCCAATCCTCGCTGCTCAACCTGCGTATTTTAGAAATAATACGAGGGGCTGAGTACTAATGTACCCAATGAGAAACATGCCCGAAAACATACATTATATATGAGATTATGCTATGCAACTCACACAGATAATCACGGGGTTTTGTTGAAAGGAACCGTGCTATCTAAAACATTTTATTTTGCACGCGTGCTATTTACATGTTATCATATCTATTTCAGTGTTGTAACTGGAAGTTGGCCGACTTCCAAGTTACGATGATCAGTTAGGAATGCATTCACACTCAACCTACTGTCATCAAAGTGCACTAGTCTCAGAAATCCATTTTGAGACCCGATCGTTTAATATAAATCACCGGATCCAAACACTGGAGGACACTCCGCCTCATTCCAACAAACACATGGGGACAGTTCACCCAAATCAATAACAAAGAGGCTTCCAACCCTGTTCACTAAATGAGTTCTAGCGCAGTTATGGAAA
>JAPKLW010001366.1:163295-177198 GCA_026898455.1 Plectranthus barbatus | reverse complement strand
CAACAACATGCAAACATATATCTAAGGTCCTAGACTCATAAAGATCATGAAAACATGTTTAAATCTCGAAAATCTGACGGAAGAAGAGATGGGTGAAAGCTCACCGGAAAATAGAAGACGGCGGCGGCGGCGGTGAGAATCCGACATCCAAACTCGACTTGCAAGGTATCAAAATATTCTCTGGGAAGTAGGGAACACAAATACATGAGCTAAAGCTCGAATTAATCGCATAAAAATGAGATACAAAACTGGAAATCGGATTTTCTCACCACTCCGGCAGGCTAACTTCTCTCTACGATATCTCCCTCAATACTCGATGCCACGGCCTCTACTTTAGCTCCTTAGAAAGCTTGAAGAACGATCTACACAATGGTGGTGGTGGCTCGGTCGGCGAAAGTCGGAGCTGGCTGGAATCTGGCCGGCAAGGTGGCAGCGTAGAAGGGTGGTGCTGGGGGCTGCTGGGAGGGAGGGGGCGGCGGGTTTGGTTGGAAAAAGGGAGAGAATGAATTTCCCTTTTCTGAATTTGTCCTCATATGGTAAGGATCCACTCAATTCATCACATGTCATGCCAAAATCATGCAATATGACACCTCAAGTCCAAGGTCCAAAATTAAAATCCCAACATTAAAAACAATTCTCCCCATCTCCAATTAAATCCAAAATAAATCTCTCCCTCCATGGATTCCCGAAAATTACTTCAATCAAAACATTCTCATTCAATGTTTCGAGTCATTTCTTTAGCACGATTTTAAGAAATCGACTTTCCGAACTCGAATTGCAAATTTAATCGAACTCTTGCTAAAAATAAATTATTGCACAACCTGAGAAGAAAATTATTTTATTACAATAATTAAGCAATTAATTAGCTTAGTTAACCTCGGGATATTATAAATATATTACATCACCATACATATTTTTCTTTTTAATTTTATATTTATATCTAAACAATAATTAATTATGAGAAATTCAAAAAAATAAATTTAAATCACTTTTATTTGAAGTTTTGACATCTTCACCAATTTTTATTTAAATTTATTTCAATATTTACTGTATATTTTTCTCTTATCATTTAAATTAGATTAATTTTATACATTGGAGTACTATTTCATTAAATTTGTCTTTGTTTTATTCCTTTACGTTATTTCTTTGATTTATGTACGAAATCAATTAATATATATAATAACTTCAATGCATTAAAAATTAAGTTGTATTTTTGTATATATTGAACATAATTAAAAAACTAAAAATATTTAAAAATATCCCTATTGTGAAAATACCCCCTCTTTATGAAAATATATTCTAAATACCCCAAAAGTACAATATTAGTACTATTTTTCATTTTTGGACATGAAACTGATGCAATCTTGCGATGATGATGTTAAAAATAATTGTAATGTTAAAAATTAATTCAAAAATATTGTTGGATCAATATTTTTAAGAAAATAAGCTCAAATAAAAATTTTAAAACAATTTTGAGTCCAAAAATAGGTATGGATTGGGTAGGGATCGTGTTGGGTATGGAAAGGGTAAGGACCGTGTCAGGATCAGGTCAAGATCACCTGATCCTGACTCAGTTTCCTACTACTTAGAAAAAAGTTGTCAGGAATTGGGTAGGGTCAAGATCAGGTCATGATTGGGTGATCCTGACCCAGTTCCCTACCACTCAGAAAAAAGTGGTCAAGAATTAGATAGGGATGAAAGTTTGGAATGGGTCAGGATCGGGGTCATGATTGGGTGATCTTGACCCAGTTTCCTACCACTCAGAAAAAAGTGGTCAAGAATTAGATAGGGATGAAAGTTTGGAATGGGTCAGGATCTGGGTCATGATCGTGTGATCCTGACCCAGTTCCTTAACACTTAGAAAAAGTGATCAATAATTGGGTAGGGATGAAAATCTGGAACGGGTCAGGAACGGGGTCATGATCGTGTGATCCTGACCCAGTTCCCTACCACTCAGAAAAAGTGGTCAAGAATTGGGCAGGGACAAAAGTCTGGATGGTAAATTAATATATATGATTAGAATTTGGATTGAGAATTGGGTCATGATCGGTATGTAATGGGTCAGGAGTAAAATTAAATATCCGGTCAGTAATTGAGTCGGGATACGGGTCAGATTCCACGGGTCTGGGGTCATAATCAGTATTAGATGGGTCAGGATACGGGTCATGATCCGGTTCATGACTGAATTTGTTCCCGACTAGTTTTTTTTAAAAAAATTTAAAAAAAATTTCTAATGCTTTTCTGGGTTGGAAATAAGTCGGGATTGGGTCGGGAATTTATTTTCCGGAATATTGGTAATTTAACTGAAAAATTAAATCTAAATAAATATATAATCATTGATTTCAGAAAAAAAATATATAATTTTTACAAGAATTTTGACACTTTTTTGTCCTTAGGCTATTTAGGATATGTTTTGATAAGAGGGAATATTATTGTTATGTATTCTTTTTATATGGGATATTCCAAAATTCAGCTCTAAAAAAATACCTTTTTATTAAATTTCTATTTTGCACAACCACTAAAAATATATACAAAGATTAGATTTAGGCAAAAATAAATTCTTCATTTCTTTTAAGGAGGATTAACTTTATATATTATAAATCAGAGTTCTATTTCTATAAATTTTGTGTTCTTTATATTAAATTTACATATACAATTATTAATAGTTATGCATTAATTTAAACTCACATATCGATTTTGTGTCGCCGAAAAAGCTCGAAGATGTTACCTTTAGTTACAAGAAAAGTTCTTTCACCACTATATCCAGAACATGGGATTGATGTTATATAATAACTTATTATATAATTATGCTTAAAATATAATATTGATGGGTACAAATTAAATATATTAATCAAGGCTTAAAATATATAAATACATATATATCTTATAATTATATTTTAATATAAAATGATGGATTAAATGTTGGGGGTAAAACTAGTTTAGTGCTATATTTGAGAAAATACAATACTTGTAATACATGTGTACATTTTTACTTTTTATATTATCTCTACCAATGACATTCTATAATCTAACCTAACAATAAAATAATAATTTCTTTCTCATCTACCTATACAACCTACAACCCAACTCAATTTCTACTTACAACAATGACATCCACCCAACTTTAAATTTATTTTATTTTCATATTTGTACTTTAATATATATTATTTATAATATTTTTTATTGATTCTTCGATTATATATTTATATATAACTATAATAAAAATATAAACTACAAAAGTTGAAATAGAAATACTAGAGAAAATAAAAATTTTGTTTGTGAATGAAAATGTATTAATATTGAGTTCATTTTATAGAAAAAAAAATTATGAATTTTAATATAATTTTTTTATATTTTTAATTATTTTATGTATTTATCCAAAAAAATAAGAATATCCAGCATTTGAAAGGATAATCCATAGATTGTTTGACATCCCAGTGCCATGACTTTTACTTGCCTTTTTTTTTTATAATCAAATTTAATAATATTTTATTGGTTAATTGTAAATTTTAATAAAAATTTTCATTACTTTTGCAATTATAACATACTTTTCAAATCGTTGCATTAATAACATAAAAATTTATAATTTTTACAATTATAACACAAATTTTTAAAATCTTACCAATTATAACAAAAAATACCAAAAAATTATCAATTATAAATTTGTGGTTGTTTGTTTGTTATTTATCTTAAATATGAATAATTTTAAAATGACAATTTTTTTGTGATTATTTATTTTTATTGTTATATTTAGTATTATTTAATTTTTTAAAATTTCAAAAAATAATACAGTATAAATAGAATGATTGTAAATTATAAATGTATTAAAAAAACCTTTTAAAATATATCCTTCAAATGGTGATATTATTAAAAATTATTTTTCAAACTAAATACACCTATCACATTAGTAAAAATTAAAACTTTAATTTTAATTCTTTAGAAATGTCTATTCTGCAATTTGGTTTTCGGTGATTCTTTCAAACTTACAATTTAATTTTTATTAATAATAATTTTTTATAGTTTACTTATCAGCTTTTATAAAGTTGTATTGTAATTTTTAACGTTTCTCTTTTGTATGTTTTTGTAATTTAATTTCTAATATAAGTATATAATTGTTTAAAAAAATAATTGACATTCTAATCTTAAAGTTTATAATCATTTAATAGATATTTTAAAAATAAGATAATCTAAATATTACGAATAAGGTCCCAAAATAAACAATAATTAAAAGTTAGGGATATTGCAAAATTTAACACGATTTTTCATTTAAGAATATTCAAGTTTAAAATAAACAAAAAACAAATAATTATAGAATTTTATTTTAATTGAAAATTATTGGGAAAAAATATATTTTTATTATAATTACAAAGACTTTTTTTTTTTAAAGGTTAATTGCAAAGACTTTAATTTTGTGTTATAGTTACAAAAACTGAAAAGTTTGTGTTATAATTACAAATATATGAAAAGAATGTTATAATTGCAAAAGTAATGAAAAATTATGTTAAAATTTACAATTAACTCAATACTAGTTTTCCTCCCGCGCGATGCGCGGCACATATATATTATTGTTAATAATTTATTAATAATAAATATATAAATTTTATTAAAATATATTATAGTTTATTAAATAAAATAAAATTGTAACTATTTCTTCCTGTAGTCAAATATATTGTAAAATTGATATTTTGAATAAATTTATATTAATTTTAGATAATAAAATATTAGAATATTATTGTCAAAACATGCATGTATAAGATTGAGGTAAACTTGTACCTTGAATTTTTAATATAAAATGTTGAAGTTTAAATGCACCAGAATTTAACTTTTAAGATTATTTTTAATACAACGAAATCTCATAAAATTTTTGTTGTTGGCCATTTTAAGATAATATATATTTAGAATGAGATTCAATGTTAAAAAAAAGTTTAGAATAATAACAAATAAAAATGAATCAGCTATAGTCATCTATAAAAATTAATTATTTTGAGCTTCTCAGGGATATCTGAGTGTATAAGTTTAAATAAATGCATTACTATTAAAAAAACACTCAATTATTCGTCCACTACATGGGTCTAGTTGTGAAAGCACACTAATTTGCTACCTGCGCGATGTGCAGAATATATATATATATATATATATATATATATATATATATATATTAATAATTTATTATATATTATTATTAGTTTTTTATATTGCATTTATATATAGTAGTAAAACATTAAAATTAAAATTTTATATTTGTTAATAAGATAAGTTTTATGTTTTAAATCACTCAATTAATTACAACTGGTGTACAATTGTCTTCTCTTATTCCTTTCTATATGCACTTTACCAAATTGGTGGATCTACTTAGAGGTTTGGGTGGGATTCAGTCTCCTTTGAAACAAAAATATTTTTTATTTTCTATAAATATATTTTTAACACGAATTATTAAGAAAAGTTGTTGAAAATTAAGAAGAGCATGTGAGGGCATTGAGAATCGAAAGGAGTCGAATACTCTATTTATTTAATGTTGAATTATTGGCCACTACATCACCACCACTTTCATGTCCTCTATATATCAAACCACTTGCACAATAAATAATAAAACTAAAACTTGTGTAATAATGTTGGTAAAACTAAAACTTGTGTAATAATGTTGGAATAGTGTTGTATTGTCCATATACACTATGAAGGGATTAGTTACGTGAAACGGAGTTTAAAAGCCCAATAAATTTCACATTCTCAACAATTTCTACATTTTGTGTTGATCAATGTGTATTATGTGCCAACTGTCACAGAGAGTGTTGATTTATTCCTCGTGTGTCATGGTTTTGTATCGACTGTCCTAGCTCTTTGTCACATGCTCCCAGCTATATCAACCGTCATGAAAAGCGAATTGATTGTCATGGAGCTCGAACTTCTCGCCTAAATCTTCCATTAATTTTTCACTCATTTCTTTTTACAAAAATCTAAAAATATTTATTCCCAAAGCATAACATACACCAAATCACAAACATGCATTTAAAATCTAGAATACTATGATATGTGAGTAAAATATAAATTCATCAATTAAGTACACATCTTAGAATTTTAGTACACAAAAAATATTAAGATTTATATATTATGCTATTTAAATATATTGGATATAAATATTAAAATATGCATTGCAATAATTTTAATGAATGACTTGAATGCTTATATAATACAATATAATTTTTTTATACCAATACTAAAATATGTATTTAAATAGCGAAGGATCACGCGTGATGAGACATAGTTCCACGATCATTTAGCTTTGATGGATTGCATTACGATTCTCATTTAAAATTTGAATACTATTGTAATTAACAAAAATATTTATTTATTCTTATGCACAATAAAGATAAATATAATCCAATAAATTTAAAATAATTAAAAACCATACACCATATAATAATATTTAAATATAAGTAAAAAATACATATAATTTTTTTATAAACTAATCATTTTAAAATTGAGATAACTTATTAATATTATCTCTTATATGCATTGTCTTCAATCTCTTCTTATATTTCTTTATACACAATTTATTATGGCTTGACTATTTATATATTTATGTGTCTCACACAAATATACTGAAAAATATGACTTTGAGTTTTATTATGTTTATTTATGTATTTGTCCGTTGACCATGTCTTTAGCTTTTAATATGTCAATTATCTATTCAATATTTTATCATAATTCAAATCACACTTGCTAGAGGTGAGCAACGGACGGTTTGGGTTGAAAATCGCATCGAACCCATAAAAATGCAAAATTGCAAATTTCCAAAAATTCAACCCAAACTGCCCAAATGAAAATATTGAAACTGAACCGTAATCAAATTAAACCGAATCATCGGTTTCGGTTTAAACTGAAAATTCTTAGCATTTTTCATAAAATTGCTAAATTCACATAATTTAATGCAACAAAAAATGACAATCCAAAAATAAAATAAAAATAAAAATCCACAATTCACAAATCTAATACATAATCATAAGTTTAACAAATAAAAATATTAAACGTGATTCAATCAAAATTCATAGTGCTGTGGAGAGGAGCAACGTTAAGTTGTGAACGTGCGATTACAGTTAGGGTAACATAATAAGGTTTGGTTTGTTACGTTTAAATTTTGTATTTTGTAGAAAATAATTCTTATATTTTATATAGAATATATAATAATTTAAATAAATACAAAATGTTTAATAATTTATATATTTATATAAATTTCAGTTCGGTTCAATTAAAACCGCACCCAAACCGAACTGAACCGATGTTGGGAAAATTATCTAAGTTTCCCTTCCCCAGTTGATAGCTTAGATCTTTGATTTGGTGTTTAAGTGTTTTGGTGGATCAAATCCTAAGTCCAACCAGCGTCAGTTTGTCTCTAGAATAGCTCTAGTCTCAAATGTAAAGTCCTGTTTAGGTCTTTTGAGTTGTAAGTCGTAGCTGATCAAGACTCATGCTGACACTGTTCATCAGCATGAGAATCTCTTACCTGGTGAAGGATTTCACCAGCAGACGACTGACAGACCCATGCTGACACTGTTCATCAACATGGAGTCAAGAGCTAATGACTGGCTACTGTTCACCAGTTGGAAGGATTTCACCAGCAGGAGGCTGACAAATCCTACCAGCAGAATACGTGTTCTGGCTGACACTATTCACCAGCGGTGAAGCCACCAGTCATGGGAGATTCCAAGAGTTAACATCCAGACAAATTGGTAGACTAAGATTGTGCAAGCGCTAAGTCACCAGCAGAGACTGCCAGCACAAGATCACCAGTATGTTCTACCAGTCGGAGGTTACCAGCAAAATTGAAGATTCGTTCTCCCAGAGTCTTAGAGACAAAAAGAAGATTCGTCTGAGGAATATACTGACAAAGTAAGACTTTAAGGAAGGATATCCTTAAAGTCTATCAGTTCAAGACACCAGTTGCGATTCCTCGTACTGACGAAATAATGCCGTTCTGACACAAAGAGGTTTGTGTCAGAAAAAGCAGACACAGGTATGGGGTTTTCCTGAAATTCCTACCTGCCGCCGTCTGAAGTACATCCGAGGACAGAGACCCATTCCGGATGTGTCCAAACGGCTAGAAATTTGAATGGGATCCTGCGTCTATAAATAGGACGGAGCTACCAACATTTAAGAGGCTTCCTGGTTTTTCGACGCTTACACGCTTGCATCCTGAACATTCAATACTCTCCAACTACCGAAAGAACGAACATTCATTGCTAGCAAGCAAGCATCTTTCGAGGCTTTCTTTAAAGCTTTTCCGTGTGTTGATATCTTTCAAACACGAGACTTTAAGCTTCCTGCTTGTAAGTTTAGACCTCACCTGGTGTTCTTTCTCTTTCTGAGGAAGAACATAGCAGCTCCAGAGCCAGCCAGCTCTTGAGTTATTACGGGCAGTTTGCCGTAGAGGATTTACGTTCTTGGGAGAACTCAACACCCAACCAGTCAGAGGAGGAGGTTGAAGTGACGTGCTCGCACTCCATCCATCTGACGAGAGTTGAAGAAGGACAAGGACCGGGAGCGGTTGATCCAGTGGACTAGTAGACGGGGCATCTACCAGCTGGAGATAGATCGTAGGAACTTTGTACCGGATTACTCTTATAGTGATTTTCCAGTGAGTCGACTGGAGAGTGGACGTAGATCAGTTGATCGAACCACTATAAAAATCCTTTGCCTTTATCTGCTTTCAGTATTTAAATTTTGTATTTGAAACCCAGCACTCAAGTGCTGGTGTATATCTGAAAACTGATAACTGTGCAAACTAGACTTAAAATATTCTAAGTGTTGAGCTATCAGCTGACCAGCCAGTCAGCCAGCCAGCTGAGCAACCAGCAGGACAGAGTGCAAGTTAGACTTATAAGTTCAATATTTCCGCTGCGTAACGTTATACACTCTGATAAACCGGGACCAACAAGTGGTATCAGAGCGGACGGTTCTTACAGACCGTTCGTTTCTGTGTCGCTTAGGACCGAGATCCATTTTCCTTGCACCTTGTTTGTCTGTTTGATTAGCTCAGGTACATCAAGATGAATAATCCAAAGCTACTCGAATACGGGACTGTGAAGCATGATATATGGCGAAAGAGGTCGCTCATCTCTCTAAAGAGCATCCATCCAGAGATGAAAGATGTGCTAGAGACAGGGCCGATTGAGATCACCATGATACAGCACCAGCTAGGAGATCGTCCAGCTGCTGTGATCCCAAAGCCTCAAAGCGAATGGAACGCCGAGGACAGGAAGCGGAATCAGTTGGATTCCATTGCTCACGAGCTGATCCTGGCTTCTCTTCCTAAGTCGCTGATGGAGGAAGCCCTCCAGTTTGATAATGCCAAGGGAGTATGGGATTATCTTGATAGTCTATGTCAAGAAACTGACCAAATGAAACGCAACAAATTGCAGGTTGCAGTGGACAAATATGAGTCCTTCCAGATGCTGACTGGAGAAACCATCAAGGAGATGGAGGCGAGATTCAACGCCATTGTCAGCGAGCTGAAGTCTCTGGGCAGAGAGTACGACAATGCTGATCTTAACTCGAAGATCCTGTCCAAGATGCCTAAAGAAGATTGGTTCGTGAAGACGACAGCTCTGAAGGAAAAGGACCTGTCCAAGATGACTCCCAAGGAGTTGTTTGCTCAGTTGCAGGCACACGAGTGGGACATCCAGATGGTGAATAAGAACGAGGCCATCAGGAATGTTGGATCCCCCAGCGTTAAAGCTCAGGACGAGGCGTACTTCGTCAAAAAGGACTTCAATTGGAAGCACAAGAAGCCCTTCCATGCTGAGAGACCCGCTGCACAGCACAACCAGCCGAAGGAGATCCAGTCCGCATCAGGATCTCATTCCAAAGGCGGCGAGAGCTCTATCGCTGAACTAGAGCAACAGATGAAAAGACTGGCTATCCTTCTGGAAAAAGCCAAGTCAAAACAGGGAGTTTCTTCTAGCTCATCTGACGGAAAATTTGTCAAGAGAGCTCCTCGTGCTTGTTTTCAGTGCCAATCCCCTGATCACTTAAAGTTTGAATGTCCACAGGTGGACAAAACTGAGAGGGAAAGGCTGAAGAAGCTCTTTGAAGAGCGTGCTTCCAAGGCTGTTGCCAAAGCCATGCTGACCAGGACTGAGGTGCCTGACATACCCGATCATGATGATGGGGAGTTCGAGTCAGATGGAGAGTCAGAAGAAGAAGCTCTCCTGGCGTTTATGGCAGCTCTCGGAGAAGAGCCAGCTGAAGAAGATGCTGAAGATGAGGAAGAACTAGCACTTGCTGCTGACAATGAGGTACAATCAGTTCCTCAATTGCATATCATGCCAGTACAAATCATAGACGATTCTGAGTCGCATTGCTCCGACTCAGAAGACGTCACTTTAGATGTTCTTCAGCATGAATTTTTAAAATTTTATGAAATAAAAAATGTTTTGGCTGGTGAAAATGCTTCGCTGAAAGGTCAAATTACTGTTTTGACCAGTGAGATTGAAAAATCGAGGTCCATCAGCGAAGAGCTAGCAAGTTTGAAAAAGGCTCATTCTGAATTGCTCCAAGATTTCCAAATTGCAAAAACTGAACGAGATAACTTTCACAATCTCGTTCTGGAGCAAGAAAACAAAATCAATTTTCTAAATAAAGGCTCGAAAGACTTGGAGGCAGCTCTAAGTCATTGGAGAAAGCCTTCTGATAAGTCCGGGTTGGGATTTACAAAAGATTTGAGCATAAATCAACCCGAACAAATCAGTACTGGTAAGGGTAAGGGCCAACTGGCAAATGCATCAGCACCAGCTGGTTATGCCAGTCAGTCCCGTGTGGCTGATCAGCACAGGAACCATAAGTCCAGATACATAGGTGAGTCATCAAGACAAAATCCTCAACTGGCAAGATCCTCTGCTGACAGGACGCCAGCACACCCCAGGACGCAGACTAAGCCAAATTATTCTAAGGCAAGGAAGTCAGCGTCAGCTGCCAGTAGAATCCGACAGCCAGCACCAGCTGTTCAGAGATTCCACGCCCAACCTTACAAGTATGCCAGTTGCCAGCATGCTTACAAGGGATCCAAATCTCAGCGGAATACTGAGAGAAGGACATTTCCCGATAGGAGGAACACCTATCGGAGGCCTGAGCCCAATCAAAACCTTTTCTCAAGGGCTGGGAAGTCTAATCATCGTGGTCCTAAATTTCAGAGACCACCAAGGCAACACGATCAGTCGGAAAGAAATTTCCGACACTCTTGGAGGAAGAATACCTCCAGAGGATCTGCACACACAGCCACACCTTCCAAAACCATGCATTATTTTAGAAGGAAGGGAAAGGCCACAGGTGATGTCAGCAAGGGTAACACCAAGCTGAAGATCACACAAGTCTGGATTCCGAAAGGAATGATCCAGAAAACTAACCCTGCAGGACCCGCTGATGATCGGGGACCTAAATGATTCTATTTTTTGCAGGAACTAGGTCATGCAAGTCAGCTTCAGAGGTCGAGCGAGTGGATCATTGATAGTGGTTGCTCCGCTCATATGACTGGTGAGGAGTTCCTGTTTTCTGAGCTTACCAAGGTCAGAGGACCTCCAGTCATTTTTGGTGATAACTCCAAGGGCAGAGTTATTAGCAAGGGCTGCATCGAGAAAGATGATGTCCGAATTGTGAACGTATCCCTTGTCACCAACCTGAAGCACAACCTCCTGAGCATCAGTCAGCTGTGCGACAATGGTTATACCATTGTGTTTGACAAGTCTGGGTGCCAGATCAAGAATGAAGATTCTGGTGAGACCAAGCTGAGAGGTGTCAGGAAAGGAGGCCTTTATGTCGTTGACTGGCAAAGCGGGAAGACTGATACATGCTTTGTAGCCACCAGTTCCATGGAAACTAACTGGCTGTGGCACAAAAGGTTAAGTCATTTGAATTTCAAAACTATTAATTACCTAACCAAGCATGATCTTGTAGATGGTCTTCCCAATGGTGGGTTCAAGAAGGAAGGAATTTGCAAGGCATGCCAGCAAGGCAAGCAAACCAAGAAGTCCTTCAAGAGCCAGTCACCTGTTTGCCCCAGTACCAGTCAGGTACTTGAGCTGTTACATATGGACCTGTTTGGACCAGTAACGCCGCAAACCATTGGAGGAAGACGATATTCGCTGGTGGTAGTCGATGACTACTCGCGCTATACATGGATCAAGCTTCTCAGAACCAAGGATGAGGTGAAGGTGATTCTTCCTGAGTTGATCATCCAAGCTCAGAATCAGAGAGAAGCTGTGGTAAAGCGAATTCGTTCGGACAATGGGACTGAATTCTGCAACGGTCCGCTGATGGATTTTTGCGCCGAGGCCGGGATCAAGCATGAGAGATCTACTCCAAGGCAACCACAGCAAAATGGACTGGCAGAACGTAGGAACAGGACGCTGAAAGAAGCAGTCCTGTCCATGCTGGCTGAGTCCGGCTTGGGACAGAGTTTCTGGGGAGAAGCGTTGGTGACTGCCTGCTACACTCAGAATAGAAGCGGGATCAACTACAGACTCCAGAAAACTCCCTACGAAGTGTACTTTGGTCGTAAGCCTTCTATAGCTCATCTTCGTGCATTCGGTTCACCATGTTATATCCATAATAATGGGAAGTCGAAGTTAAATGCTTTCTCGCCTAAGGCTGATGAGGGTGTGTTTGTCGGATATGGACATCCCTCTCACAAGGGCTATAGAGTATTTAACAAGACTACACAGCTTGTGGAAATAACATGCAATGTTGTTTTTGATGAAGCTACTTTAGTGCGCAGGACCTTACGCCAACTGGCTGAAGATGTTCCTGAGGTCGAGGATGTCAGCGACCAGTTGGGCAGGAATTCTTCCGATGCTCAACCAACTGGTTCGACTAGACCTATGAATGGATCATCTTCACAACCAGTTCCCTCAGGTGCCCATCAGCAACCTGAGAGGGTCGGTGATGCAAGTGACCTTGCTGAGACCTTTCACTCAATCTCTCTAAGTAATCCCTGCAACAATCTAGGGGGAATCCCTACTGGCCTTTTTGAAGAAGAAGGCAATGATGGACCAGCTGGAATGGATGTTCCAGCTGATGCTGACAACATTGGTGGAGGTTCAGACAACCAGTCAGAAGGTGATGCTGATGAAGTTGTTCCAACTGGTGAAGGTCCAGCACCAGCTGATGTAGCAGCCCCGACTGGTGGAAATGTGGAAGCACCAGTCGTCAGGACAGATGAACCTGTTTCACAGCCGGCACCAGCAGTCGCTGGTCCTCCCAAATGGCTGAGGGATCACCCAACTGATGCTATTCTCGGTGATCCGGAAGGTTCTGTCCAGACTCGACATGGCAGTGCGCTCCTGAGTTGTTTTATCTCTCAAATGGAACCTACTTCCATAGGAGTTGCGCTAGAATCCGCTGATTGGATTAATGCCATGCAAGAGGAGCTTGCAGAATTCACTCGCAATAACGTTTGGGACTTGGTGGAGAGACCATCACATCAGTCAGTGATTGGCACCAAGTGGGTTTTCAAGAACAAGCGAGATGAGAATGGCACCGTGGTCAGAAATAAAGCTCGTTTAGTCGCCAAAGGTTACAGGCAGTGTGAAGGGATCGATTTCGATGAGACCTTCGCACCAGTTGCCAGAATGGAGGCGATACGGCTGTTCCTTGCGTATGCAGCGTATCACGGCTTCACAGTGTTCCAGATGGATGTGAAGAGCGTCTTCCTGAATGGCGAACTAAAAGAGGAGGTATATGTCGAGCAACCTCCAGGCTTTGAAGTTGGCACCAAGGTGTACAAGCTGAGAAAGGCCCTGTATGGATTGAAACAGGCGCCCAGGGCTTGGTACGAAACGCTGTCACAATTCCTCACCAGCAATGGATTTCGGAAAGGGAAGATTGATAGGACTCTCTTTCTTCTCAAGGATGG
>JAPKLW010001366.1:129927-153295 GCA_026898455.1 Plectranthus barbatus | reverse complement strand
ATACTGAAATTATAAGAATATGAAAAAAATGGGACCGATTTAAATATGATATTTTTATTTTCATATTTTAAAATATAAGAAGATAAAAATTGATAAACTAATAATCTGGCAACAATTGGTAATTAGATTAGACATTAGATACTATTCCATAAGTTCTCTATTTCCTTCTAAATAAATATTTTGATATTGATGTTAAATCAACGAGAAAATATATGTTTCAAAATGAGAAATACAAATATTAAAATGTTAGAAGACATGAACTCGATAATACAAGAAAATGATAGTCCCTCTATCCCGTCTAAATTGTCAAGTATGTACCGTGAGAAAGATATCCATACATCTAAAAGAATGTGATGTAATTTTCTAATTGTGCAAAGTTTGAGATAAATATATATTATTATCCTTTACAAAAATAAAAATAAGAACAATAAATTTTATTTAAAAATAAAAAATACAATTAAAAAATTTTAAGAGTAAAAATTGTAATTTATTAAATGAAATATATTCATATAAAAAAATAATATATAAGCATTGATTTTAATCTGAAACTCATATTACCCTTACAAAATAAAATTTAATAAATTGATCAAAGTAAATAAAATAAATATTAATATAGTAATATATATGTAATATAAATAATATATAAATTTATATATTCTCATAAAACTTTCCCACGCATCGCTTGGGTGCAATACTAGTATATAGATTTTATTCATAACATTCTTATGAATGTCATTACTAAAGAGAGTTTAATAGACAATGAAGATTTAACATTAAATATGTGTTATTAAAAGATTTTATGTTATTTTATTTTACTTTTAATGTTTGGAGATGGAAGCTGTAAGCTAGGGTTTAACTTCTCATTTCAACAGAAACTCACCATCGTCAATGGCGGACCACGGCATGAATCAGCAAGCAAATCATGATAGCGAAAAGGCCTACGGCGTGTTACTGTACTACAAGTACGCTGATATCCCAGACCTTCAGAGCCTATTCGATTTCTACCATTCAAATTGCAACTCTCTCTCCCTCCTCGGCCGCGTCCGCCTCTCTTCTCAGGGTGTCAACGTCACTGTAATTTCCTTTTCCATCAGGAATTGAGTTCATGAGATTCGCGTTTCTTTTAGTGTTCCTCCGAGGGACTGACCATTTTCTGGCGAGCAGGTCGGGGGGAGATTGTGGGCATTGGAGAAACACATAGAGGAATTGAAATGTAACTCTTTGTTTGAAGGGACCGACTTCAAGCTCGCGTCTTGCTACGAGCCGTTGAGCGATCAAGTGGCCAAGGAATGTGGGTTCACTTCTTTATCTATCCGGATAGTCAAGGTTGTTCACACCTTAATTTCCATGCTTTGTTAATATTTATCCGAGTTTATTTATAGGGACGTGCAGTGATGAGCATGCTGCATGTGTTATGCTTGTTGCAGCAGGGCTCACTTCGCATTTCCGACTAATTAGATGTTTCAATTTATGTTGCCATGTTCCACTATCTAAATCGAGTGGGATTGCAGAAGTAATCTGCTTTCGGTCCCTCACATTCAAACTGAAACAGGTTATCGTACTGTCAATAGGAACTGGTGACTTTAAGCTCTAATCCGCTGTTGAAGTCTCCGGAGATTTCAAATGCTGGGAGACATCTATCGGCTGCTGAATTTCATTCACTCATTCAAAATGCTGGTATTTCCTCCAGGCCTTATTTTGTGTTTGTTATGCATGCTCTGGTTGGGTTTGTGGGGGAATGATTCGAATTCAAGGTCATTCCCGAGGTATTGGTCTTGGTAGCGTGATACGCTTTCATGCTGGACGTGTAGCTGGAAGAATCTCTTTGCCAAGTGTTTTACCATTGTTTCGTTATTTTCTCAGAGAAATGTCAAGAGTCGGATGCTGGTTCTGATAAAGAACTGATGCTGTTAGATGCAAGGAACTTGTACGAGACTAGAATAGGCAAGTTTCATGCTCCAGGTGTCAAAACATTGGATCCAGAGGTCAGGCAGTACAGTGACCTGCCCTCGTGGATTGACAACAATTCTGAACATTTGCGGGGTAATAATATCCTCATGTGAGTACTTGTGCTGAATATACTCAATGCTAGTTCTTTGACTCCAATTGGGATGAAGTTAGTCTTGGTCTCTATTTTTAAGCTTCTTTCACATTTGTTTCCTGCTTTACTTTCCAGTATATCCTCTTTATGTGCCTACAAGTTCTAACTGATTATGGCACTTACATAATATTTTTGTCATCTCTGGTGACCTCAATCTCTCACATTTTGTTTGGTAAATCTTCTTTCCCTTCCTAATCTTGCTTTGAGTTGAGGGAAAGGAATTTCTTGATGCCTTGTGGTTTCAATAACACATGGAATAGTTGGAACACATTTACCATTGTCCTGTAATTACATTTTTCTATGACTCCTAGATCTTCTTGTGTATCCTGCCTAGAGTTATTGCACTGAATTTCTGTTGATTTGGAATATTTATTTTTATTGGCTGTTCTATCTAATATGCGATCCCATTTTTCCTTTTGCTACCTTATGATCATTCATATTACTAGGAAGCACATTTTGAATGATTATCTTTTTTTTTTTTGTGTGTGTGGACATTTAAAGGTACTGTACTGGAGGGATTAGATGTGAGATGGCATCAGCTTATATCCGATCTAAAGGCGCTGGTTTTGAAAATGTTTTCCAGGTGAGCTCCTCTTATCATTTAACAAACTACTAAGACAGCCAAGGATATTTTGCCTGAACTCTTCTGCTTTGAAGTTTCTTAATGTCCATTGCAACATTGTAGTATAAGGTCCAAATGAAGAAACCTCAGTTTTGAATTGGATAAAGTAATTTTTTGTTCTCCGACTTAAGTTATAATAATGCTGCATTAGTTAAAAATCGAATAGTTGCTTGGGTGCTACTATAAGGATGGGGAGAGGAACTGCTTGTTTGAGAAGCTAAAATTGACCCTAGGTTTTCAGTCGTATTGAATGAAGAGAAAGTTACTTGTTTGGGCTCATAGAGTTGTGCATCTGAATTACTATTGCATTATGTTAAAATATCAGGAATTCCAGGAACACATTCTTTACTGTATTAACCTATAAGCTCATCTAACCAGGCCATCTACTTTTTTTGTCATGTGAACTAAGAATCTGATGTGATGAGTCATTTCATTCAATAAAATTTGAACAATGGCTTAGATTTGAGACATTTTAGTGTATTGCTTTTATTAATTTGTTTTTTGCTTTTTTTTTTTCTTTTTTTTTTTTATAATTTTTTATGTGGCTGTTAGTGAGAATATGAAGCCAGATGATTCCCTGATGGATGAAATTATGCCTAGATCAAGAATGCTGATGTTATTCATAATGTGGCTATTTTCAGTTGTACGGTGGAATCCAGAGATATATGGAACAATTCCCAGATGGGGGCTTCTTCAAAGGGAAGAATTTTGTTTTTGACCATCGGTATGCTTTGTCTATGTCATAACATCTGTTTTACTTCCATTCATCATGATTCATGAATCTTCTTTTGTTGCCTTTCTATTTTATTTTATTTTATTTTTTAAATTTTTACTTTTTACCTGCGCAAACTTTGTCATAAGCTTTTGGTGGATCCCGTGAGTTGTCTTCTCGGTAGAAAAATGCAAATATTCCTGTCTTTTCCGTTTTCATCATATTCATCAAGCTTAGGCAAAAAATGGCTTTTCATGAAGCCATCAATTTTTGTAGCTTTATAATTTATGAGTTTTCTCATTCAGGGTTTCTGTTGGGAGCTTAGATCCTAATGTGTTGGGAACTTGCCTTCTCTGTGGCACGTCATTTGATGACTACACTTCACGTTGCCGGTGTACTCACTGTAGGATTCTTGTGTTAATCTGTGATCATTGTCGGGTATGTTCCATTCATATTGTTTGGATACTTGATTGACAATGAGTATTTTGTATTTTAATGTGAGGATTTGCAATTGGGCAATGACTTGCTGTTGTTTTGTTTTAAATCTTATCCTTCATGCAGTTTGAAGATTCTATCGGAGACACTGCTAACTGTTAAGAAGCTAATTGAAAGTTTGCTACTAATATTTGCAGGAAAGAAATTCTTCTTATGTTTGTGAATTGTGCCAGAAAGATGGCAAGCCTGTTATGTCGATTTCCGATATGCAGAGAGGAGTTCTGGAAACAGCATATGTTGATCACATTCTAAAAATCGATCAAGCCACAAAGTCACCTCCTTTATCCTTAGTTAAAGGTGAGCTCTTGGTCTAGGCATCCTTAAACTATGAATTCACTTATTTAAATAGTTGGTGGTACGGAACTTCTTGGCTCATTTGCACATCCAAGGTTGCTTCTAATGTCCTCATTAACTCTTGTTTGTAATCTGGCCAGCGAAATTATGTGTTTGATACACCAATCTCTTTTCTGTAACATTTAACTTTTCTACCATGTGTTCCATGTTATTCTGAGGTAAATTGGATGCATTGTGCAGAACAAAATGGAGCTGCAATCGTGTCGATTCGAAAACTTCGAATTTTATGCTTGCATGGCTTCCGGCAGAATGCATCCGGTTTCAAAGGAAGAACATCATCATTAGCCAAGAAACTCAAGAACATTGCTGAACTTGTGTTTGTTGACGCACCACATGAATTACCTTTCATTTACCAAACTCCTCCGGTTGATGAGAATCACAGTTGTGGATCCGCCTTTGAGAAGAAATGCCCACCCTTGAACCATTGCACTAGAAAGTACGCATGGTTGGTCGATGCAGATTATGATGGAAAGCTTGGCACCGAGTGGAAGATGGCTAAGGTTCCTTTCGACTCTCTGCAGTACCAGCAACAAACAGAGGGGTTTGAAAAGTCCATTGCATATCTGAAAACTATATTTTCTCAAATGGGGCCGTTTGATGGGATATTGGGATTCTCGCAGGGAGCTGCAATGGCTGCCTTAGTGAGTGCCCACAAGGAAGAGCTCAAGGGTGACATTGATTTTAGATTTGTGGTTTTATGCTCAGGTTTTTCTGTTAATATGGCCCGATGTGCAGAGGGATCAATCAACTGTCCATCACTTCACATTTTCGGCCACAAAGAGGGTAAAGACAGACAGATAGATTGCGAAGCCAGTAGGCAGCTTGCATCCTTGTTTGAGAATGGGTGTTCAATGATTATTGAGCATGACTTGGGTCATATAATCCCGACAAGATCTCCATACATTGGTGAGATCAAAGACTTTCTTCGACGGTTTCAGTAAGTATTGATTTGCAGAGTTGGAGGGGAGTGGGTTTGTCTCTCGCATGCTTTTGCCAATTAGGCAATCAATTTTTCCATTTTGCTTGTTTTCTTGAATAGTGACCTCGTTTTCTTGAAAGAATGTCACCTGAAGCTTTGATTTTGTAAGATTAGTTGCATAAGATATGCTTTGTAATCTGCTTTTACCTCTTATATAGCAGCATATGGTAGAATATCAATCTCTAAAGTTATGATACTATATTAAGCTAAGAAAAAGTTATTGTGATCATGAGTAGTTTCCCTCTAAAGATTGATGTTGAAGAATTCCTTTACATAATTGGTTTGAGACCACAAGCAGCCATTTTTGTCAAGTGAAGATCTTCACCAATCTTTGTCATATTCTTTTTAAATAAAATAGATTTACTTCAAAGAAACAGAAGGAGAAAAAGAAGTTGAAGTTTTAGAAATGCACCATGAGGCACAAGTATCCCTGGGAGTAAAATAGAAATTAACACAAAATGATAGTAAACAGTTGGATTTTCTCAAATGCAGTTCATCTGAATTAGAAATTAGCAGCAACACCAACTACAAAAAGAGTAGGCACAACAAAGCCTACTAAAAGTGTTTTCTAAATCCAGAATCCAAAGTTTGGCTTTAGAATCACCCAAGGAAGGGGGGTTCAAGCATTTACATTTTTGCAGTGATCATCTACTACTTCACAACCTGCAACAAAAGCAAAGATGCCGTTTAGCACAGCAAACAATAAGACCACTTATGCAGGTATAGATTCAATGCTGCAGATGGATAAGAGAGAAGTGATTATTTATGCTCCAGAAATCTGAAGATGCTCTATTACAATAGGAAAGTAATAGAATTATATAAGTAAGAGCAATGCAATACTACATACTGTCAGCTGTGTGAGCCTGCCTTTTCTACTAATTCTCACTAATCTCATCACTTGTAGCAGAAGATATTCCAGCAAAACATAAAAAGTTCTATGATTTGCATAAATGCAATATTTTTTTTTGGCTTGATATAGATTAAGACCTCCTAGACAGGGATAACAAAAGATAGAAACTAGTACCTTGGAGGCAATGTACCATTTGCCGTTTCTCCATTCCTGATGCACCCGCAAATTAGAGTGCTCGAAAATTAAATTCTCATCGGTGTTTTTGAAGTACACAACAAACCGATCCTTTTTAAGAACTTTCGAAATCACACCAACCCACCAGCCATCATTGTACAAAGCATCCACTTCTTCATTAAGTCCAAAGCCATCAAGCAAGCTAATATCAGGAGGGCATGGCCTTAAATGGACTTCATCAACCTCTTCTCTCAACAAGCCTGTGTCATCATCATTCCTCAGTTTTTGGTACTCAATTAGATATTTGCCAGCTGCTGTTTTCTCAAGTAGAGTTGCAGTAAACCAAGCATCTTCAAAACCCTCTTCCTCGCTACTTGCTTCCACAATGTCTCCTGGATTAAATGTATGCTCCCTCACCTCCTCGGTAGTAGCTTCCACGTCAGAAGATGATGGAGTTCTCTGTATAGAAAGGTGAAGTATGAGAGGGACATGCTCTTAGTCTTAGTCATTGACAACTAATGTACTGGCCTATATTGCTTCATAGAGAGAGAGAGAGAGGGTAAGTGTAAGGGTAAGGGTGAGAGAGCAAAATACCTTATTCCTACTATTAGTTAAAAAAAAATTACTTACAATAACTTTCTCTCCTCATTATAAAAAGAATAAGGATATGGTATCGATCAAGATAATTGGTTTCACGCAACAGCAATCTTTACTGTGAATCAAATACTTGCATGATCTGGCATGTATTGGAAAGTCACACCTCAGTAATCAACTTGCACATTAACACCCAAAGGATAAGAGATCTCAGATCATCAAGGACAAAGAAAAGTATTAGCCTAGTATTTCAAATTTATATTAACCAATTTTCTGCTCCTGTTTTCTTTTTGAGATGTAATAAGAGGATGCTGCACTAACTGTGTTATTATCTTCTTGTGTATGTAACTCTATGACAGCACTAACTACCAACTCACTCTTGCAAATTCAATACATAGTTATAGATATACCATAACTTTCTCAACTCTCATATAAAACTCTTAAACCACAAACCCAACATGGTATGCGCATATAATGTAGATATGCTCATTTATAATAACTAAATACATAAATTACCATTGCATAACATATTGACACCCACAAACAAGAATTGCTCACTAAAAACATAAACAGGAAGGAAACCTAGATTTTAACTTGCATCAGTCCACAAGCAGAATATAATGCAACTACTCCTCCGTGGCTTCAGAGATTCAGCTAGGGGCAAAAGAATGCAACACAGGTGTAGCAGGCAAGATAGGTCTCCTTTTTAATTCATCTTAATTTGGAGAACATAGTGTAATATAAGTTTCTGTTAGAAACTGAGGCATAGGATAAAAAGAAACATATGTTCTGCTGGAAAGCTGATAACAACCAAAAGAATTGTCTTATCAATGACCAGAAGGTTTTAAAGCATTTCCATGCTTCCCATAAATATGATCAGAAAGCATGGTGAGGTATACTTGGCTGGTGCCATCAATCCTAAGATTACAAGGGGATTTGGACAGATCTAATAAGTACCTAGGCGTTGAACAAGAAACCTGGCCAAGTCTAGGGTTGGCACGCATTCAAAATTATTCTTCGAAGGCACTAACAATACACAAAATCCCTATGAAAAATCCACTAGGACATTCACAAACACATAATAGACATTCTTGATGCAGTAACAATAACACATAAGAAACCCTACAGACTGTTCACAACTTTGAAGAATCCAATCAACAGCAAAATGCACATATTGAAACTCCAAATCAACTGACAAAACACATCAAAACATCAAAATGGGTAATAATAATTCACAAAAAGCTTCATTATAAGAGTTCTTACATTGCCTTGGGACGACCCGTCCAGAGGCGGGACCCACATTCCATTGGCCCACTCGCGGTGCAGTCTCAGCTGGGATGCCTTGAAGCCCAACTCCTCCCTGGTCCCGCGGAAGAAAACCCTGTACTCATCCTTCTCCTGAGAGGCATGAGTGATCACCCCCTCCCACCACCCGTCGTTGAAGTAGGCATCCACCTCGTCGCTGAACTCGAAGACAAGGCGGTTCTCCGGGGGCAGAGACGGTCGCAGCTCCACCAAACTCAGGTGCTCCCTCAGCGGCCGCTTGCCCTTAGTGTCCGCCTTCAGAGTCTCGTACTCGACCAGAACCGGCGAAGATAAATTCTTCGGCGGCTGAATCACAGTCCCCGCGTACCAAGAACCACGAAATCCTGGGTCGTTGCTATTTATCTCCACTTTGGTTCCTTTCTTGAAGTAGTGCAGAATGTCGCCACGGCTGGAGCTGGCCATCTCTGTTCAGTTTCGATATCGGTAAGGGTTTAAGGAGTGCGTGATCGGAGGTGAAGGATGAATGGCGGGACAGAAGAATTCGAAATAATTGCAAAAAGGGCTCCAAGAATTGCAAAACTTTTAGTACGAAACAACAAAATAACTAGATTACGTATAGTTTGACAAAAGGGGCTCCATGCGGGGATAGTTGGGACGGTTGAGTAAAGACCATGCTAGTGCTAGTACTAAAAACCTAATCTTTAGACAATCAAAAAGCGAGAGAGAGGCAGTCAGAACTCAGAACTGAGAGAAGTGAAAGCCACGCCTTTATTAAAAGGTTAATTGCAATAAGGTTAAATACAGCCAGTTTTTTTCTCCCCCTAAAAAACATTAAATTTTATCTTTATATCTTTTATTTAAAATCTTAATTGAAAAATCCATATTAAAATATATAATCTCCCAAAATAAATACTTCTTAAATATAATCTACAAGTAAATCTTCTTAATTTACGCATATCTCTATAAATAAAGCTCCTATCAAATTTAGGATATCTTCTTCTCAAAATTAAAATATATTTACACATAAATCTACTATAAATATTTCCATTACTTCTACAGCGTCACAACAATCTGAAATGAAGGTAGTAAATATTAAAACAACTAACAAATAATATGGTGGGAATGAGAATGCTAATGTAACATACAAGCTTCTTAGACACTTTTAGAATACACAAAACACCTAACTCGTATCATTCCAACTGAGTTGGGAATGCTCAAGTTTAGGGAGCCTTTATATAAATCAAAATCAAGTTTATGGTGAGATTCCAACGGATGTTGGCAGCATAAAAAACTCGAGAGAACAATAATCTCTACCGAGTCCTTTATCAGAAGAATTCCTGCAACTCTTCAAAATTTTGTCATGCTGGAGGGGCTTCTTTTGTCGAACCGTATCGCTGGTGAAATACCATAATACATTCACAACTTCTCCAACTTAATATAGCTTGAATTCCATACTGTGTTGGGAATGTTTCTAACTTTAGAATTCCTTAATTGTGGTGCAAAATTCACTACCCTTTTTCATTAATTCTATGATTCTCTTGTAGGGATTTCCCGTGAACCGAATCACCAAATCCAAAATAAGCCGGACCGTTTATGGTTATTGTTCATAATCCATTCATAAACCCTAGGCATGCTCCTATTGAATTTAATGAATTGATAAATAATTATTTACCTTAATTCCGTAGTCTCAGAAACGATCTTTCGCGTTTGTATTCCCAGATCCAGAACCAACCACGCGATATTATTAAATCTGCGGGACAAGAAATTAGAAATCTAATTTCTAGATTCAATAATAATCGAAAAAGACAAAAGAGAAAGAATTAGGAGTTGTTCTCCACATTAGATCTTCAGATCTGTTTCCCGGTGCGTTTAAATCTGCTACTGGTGAGGACTCCACAGATCTGTATTTTGAGCAGAACCAGAATTCAAAATTCTCTTCCTCTTCTCTAGAAGTCGGCGCCCACCCTCTCTCTCTCACTAGGGTTTATGTTTTTCAATTGTGATACAACTTGTGAGAGAGAGTTGTCTATTTATAGACCTAGGGTTGCAAATCCTAATGGGCTCCTGGGCTCAATTCAGCACACTTTCCTTGGGCCAGACCTGGGACCTAATGCAAATAATAAAGTGGGTCTATGAATTAATTAATTCTCATGTCCACAACCCAGGACACAATTAATTAATTAATATTAGTTCTTTTTCACCACAGAATTAATACTGACCTACCCCTTTATTACCACGTTATGAGAACGGGCGGCATCAATTGAGAATCCCCATATTTAAGGTTACCGGACATTCATTAATTAATCGGAGCCTCTGACAAGCTCTAACTACAATTAATTAATATCTTATAATTCCTGAGTAGTACTGATACGATCCTCGCCGGGAAGGTTTTGATCGCAACCCAGGAACAAGAATTGACACGATGCGGAAACGACTCGAACATAGCTGGAATGGAAACGACAATAGGATGGAAGTCCAACAACACTAATTCGACCCTTCAAATGACGTATTCCAGACGAATCTCATATACGCCCCAAGAAGCTGAAGAACTAACGAATGCAGAACGGTAGAAGACACCACAATCGGATGTGTAACTCCGGTTGATAATCAATTCGAATTTCAAGGTAATCCACATAAATTCTTGAGCTTTCAGAATTGGAGAAATAAACTCACAAATATTATTTAACTGAAAACTGAATTACAATGAAAATATGAAGCCCTATTTATATGGAGAAAAATCAAATCTAATCCTAATCAAACTAGGAAATCAAATCAAATCTAGAAATCAAATCTAAGAAATATCCAAGATATTTCAAGACTAATCAAATCTTCTATTTTCTTCAATAATATCTTGAAATATCTTTTATCTTCTCATAAATCACAACCTCAATAATTTAATTAACTCCAGATGACTTAATTAAATTCTTCAATTTTGGACCCTTCAATAATTTAATTAAGACCAAATGAGTTAAATTCTTCAATATTGGACCACCTTGATTCTCATCATTCCCCTCCTCTTCAAATGGATTTGTCCTCAAATCCACGTCTGCACCGGATTCAATTGACCATCTTACATTGCCCTTGGTTGGCTTATTCGGCGCATGATCATGTTCAGACTCTGGCAATTGCTTATCTTCATGCATCTTTCTTTTCGGAATAAGAGTTTTTGTAGAAACAAACTTATGAACAATTTCCCTCTCGACCTTCACCTCCACTGCCTTCACTGATTCCGAACTCTCATGTATATCCACTTGACTCTGTGCACTCGAAGCTTTACCTGTAACAACATTGAGTGCAAATGGAATAGCGATATCTTCCTTAACTTCAACAAGATTCTCCAATGGAGTATGAACTACTATGTCTTCTTCCTTGGTCACTTGGCAATGGCTATGTATACCCAAAACTGGACTGGTACAGATTGTGAGTGGAGCCGGATCCTCAATCTTGTCCTTACTTTCAATAGAATCCTCCACAGGTGTATGTGTCATATCATTATCTTTGGACTCTTGAATTGAAGCACTCATCGACTCAGATTCTAATGTCACCAATGCCTGCTCCACCAATGATTGAAGCTTTTCAAATGAGAAATAATTGTCTAACATATCTTTGTTGTAAATCCTCTTTCTCTTTAATGATCCTCAATGTTGATGGCCATGTGAACCATGTCCTCCAACTCCTCATAATGATGCAACTCCAATTTGTCTTGGATCTCCCAATTCAATCCAGCAAAAAATCTTTCCATTGTTATTTCCTGATCCTCACTGATATTAACACGAATCATGGCTTCTTCCAGCTCTTTGTAGTAGTCTACCACACTTTTAGATCCTTGCCTCAAATTCCGCAACTTGCAATACAATTGTCGATTGTAATAATCAGGTATGAAATGTTTCCTCATTACTAACTTTAAATATTTCCACGACTGGATTGGCAGATCGTGATACCTCCTCTTTTACGCATGAACCGATTCCACCAAGTAAGTGCATAATCAGTAAACCCCATCATCGCCAAATCGACCTTTTTAAGCTCTGAATAGTAATGATCTTTAAATATAAGCTCAAGATTCCTCTCCCAATTAAGGTATAACTCGGGATCTTTCCTTCCTTGAAAAATAGGAATGTTCATCTTTTTGTTGCCCAAATAATCATCATCTTGAATTCTTCCTCTTCCAATCTTACGAGTATTACGGTGATCCTCCAATGCATCAAGATGTTGATGCAACATCTCCATCCCTGACTTCGTCATCTTTCTTAAGTCGGATTTCAAAACCTTCATCATATACCTCATCAGAAGTTTTGCTTCATCATCTCTATCCTCATACTCAGTTTCACCCATTCTGTTAATAATAAAATGTAGATCTCACCACCTCACAAGCTCTCGTGTATCACTCATAATGATTGATCACTCAACACTCGTGTATCACTCAAATTATGGCTTTCTTAATCCTTCAATTAGATAGGTATAGATGAAAGAGGATATGATAGATATGGAAAAAAAATATGGATGGGTTATATATATGGATACATAAGGTTAAATGGATGAGATATATGCTTAGATATGGTTAATAGATATGGGTAGATATATGGATGAGATAGATATGGATATGATATGGATGTAGATAGATGAGATATATATGAATAGATATGTATATCTAGATATGGATAAATATGAATGAGATATGTATGGATGAATATGATAAGATATGAATAAGATATATATGGATAAATATTAGAAGATATGCATAAATATATGGATGAATATGGATTGGAAAGATATAGGTAAATATGAATGAGATATATATGATATAGATGAGATATGGATAAATATTGATGATATAGATATATAATAAGATGGAAAACTGAAAATAATAATTATAATAATTTTAAAAATGAAAATAAAATAAATAATAATTAAAAAAGGAAAATAAAAATAAAAATAACGAAAACTGACACGAAAAAATGAAGCGGACAAGACACTGAAATGAACCAAAAGGAAAAGAAAAGAAAGACACAACCTGACTCTGATACCAAAATGATACGATCCTCGCCGGGAAAGTTTAGATCGCAACCCAGGAACAAGAGTTGACACGACGCGGAAACGACTCGAACATAGCTGGAATGGAAACAACAATAGGATGGAAGTCCAACAACACTAATTCGACCCTTCAAATGACGTATTCCAGACGAATCTCATATACGCCCCAAGAAGCTGAAGAACTAACGAATGCAGAACGGTAGAAGACACCACAATCAGATGTGTAAGTCCGGATGATAAGTCAATTCGAATTTCAAGGTAATCCACATAAATTCTTGAGCTTTCAGAATTGGAGAAATAAACTCACAAATATTATTAAATTGAAAACTGAATTACAATGAAAATATGAAGCCCTATTTATAGGGAGAAAAATCAAATCTAATCTTAATCAAACTAGGAAATCAAATCAAATCTAGAAATCAAATCTAAGAAATATCCAAGATATTTCAAGACTAATCAAATCTTCTATTTTCTTCAATAATATCTTGAAATATCTTTTATCTTCTCATAAATCACAACCTCAATAATTTAATTAAGTCCAGATGACTTAATTAAATTCTTCAATTTTGGACCCTTCAATAATTTAATTAAGACCAAATGACTTAATTAAATTCTTCAATATTGGATCACCTTGATTCTCATCAAGTACCACTCAATCCTTATCACTCGTGCCTGAACTTAATCAGCCTGTAGGACTTTGATACGATGAATGTCATTGAGCTCCTCAGGGAATGTCCCCATCCTATTACTCGGATATGGTTATCTAAACCCAGTCTCAGGCGGTACTACACGAACTGCTGTTACCCAAGATGCGGATATACGAGCACGTTACACAAATGGCGGTCGTCATTCCTGCTTTACGGGTCGTCGATCGTGTTTTAAAGGCCAAACTTTGATGTATTTTTCATATCTTTTTGGATTTGTACAAGCTATATATATATATATAGGGTTCCAGAGTTATTTCAAAACAGTTAGACATTATTTTCTGAGTTTATTTTGGAGAGAATTGAGAACACCAAGAGAATTAAAAGTACGAAGATTGAAGATCCAAGATTGAAGACTACGGTTCTTTAGTTCTTTGTTTACTTCATCTTTCTATATTTCTTGCTCATTGTTTGATGGAATTTACACGTCTAGCTAAATCCCCATTGGATTATAGGGTTTGAACATGTGATGGATTTTATGCGAATGATTATTTAATTGAATTTTTCCTTTTCATTGGCATTCTGATTATCCTGGGTTTTAATTATTTGCTTGATATTGGCCATTGATGGCAAACTGATTGGTATTTCTAGAACTAAGAGGTCTAGGTTTATCAATAGATTGCAGGATAATTAGAGATAATTAATTGAAAATCTGAGAGGAATTTGATTGATCGAAGGGTTTTAAAATCTGAGGTTTTAATCAAGAGTAAAATTCTTTCTGCGCATCCGAGAGGAGTCATTAGAAATTTTATTTTCATGCTATGGTTTAGAATTCGAGAGAATCGCCTGATAACATATTCGAGATCAACTCATGTGTTTGTAAAATTAAATTGGAATCGGATTGAATGATTATTTTGCATAATTGTTCATCATAGTGAATAATCATGGAATCCTATTTCTTCCTAATTTTCTAAGTTACTCAATTATTTCCCTTTTAATTATTTACTTTCAAAATTGCCAAGTTTTATAATCAAATCTTTTTATCAAAGTTTCTAGATAGTTGTAAAATATCTATGTTAGAGTGCTTGATTATATTTCGAGTCTGCAATCATTGTGTTCGATATTTTATTACTTGTCTTCACACTTGCAAAATAACGTGTTGCAAAACACGCTATCAGACCTAAACTCAATTTAAATTATATTTAAATTTTAAAAAGAAAACTAAATGACCTAAACCCTACCTAAACTTGCAACCAGTCTTAATTCTTAATTTAACTAAACAAATAACATTCCATAATTATCTTATCAAACATTAAAATAATTAATTTAATTCATGATTTCATCATTATAACTATAATCATTGTTGGCTAATGACATTTAACAATTAAGCAATAAAAAAAATGTACGATGTGTGTTGGGGGTTGTTAAAAGGCCCAATAGTTCAGCCCGAAGAGATAATCATATAAAAGAGCCCCATAGTTGAGACCAATATTGTTTTGCAGGATATCGAAGTAGTTCGCGACCGCGGAGTAGTCCGTTCCAGAAAATGCAGTTCGAAGTACGTGCTGACTCCTTAAAGCAGTCCGATGGAGTAACCGACCGTACCAGAGTAGTTCGATTTGGTCAAAAGGCATATTATGACAGAAGTCAAATATAACGGGAGTAACGGACGAACTGCTTAACGATCAGGAAAAATAATAAATGGTGATCGCAGGCTCCCCAGGAAAATGCCAAGAAACGCACGCGGGAGACCGGGGGGCATTTATTATAACCTGGCGAGGATTTAGGGGAAGTTAGAAGTTCGAGCTTAGCCTATAAATATCGATAGAAAAATCCTTTTCGGGATCTAGTTTTTCTGAGAGCAAAAATTCATTGTGTTAACAAAAAATTCTATATTAACATTTATGTGTATCAAGGAGTTCGTCGAGGCAAGATCCGATTGATTTACCTCTCATTAATTACGGTTTGATACGATATAGATTAATTCAATTTATTTGATTATTTCTTGCATTTTCGTTTCCTTTATATTAAAAAGTTATCGAGGCCTTAATCCATAAAAATCTCCCTCAACAATGTGTTATTTTTGTTATCTATTAATATTTAATAACTATGGGCTATTATTGTGATATGTATAATGAGGTGGCCTATTTTAAATATTTTCCAATTAAATTTATGTGTATTGCTTAAAAAACAATACACACACAAAAGGAGAAACAAGGGTCTCGGGCCGATCCATTTAATAATCAGGCTCCAATCAGGCCTTCAAAATTGGGCTCTAATAATTGTTTTATATCCAAATAACAAAATGAGTTTCATAATAATTACTCCTTTTTAATTAACATTTTATTATCATGAATCCACCGACTCCTTAATCTGCACCGTCCTTACGTCACTTTCTTAACGCGTTTATCCAAAAAAAGAAAAGAAAAGATATTACGATATGTTAAATTGATAATAAATCATTTTATAATTGTAAAATATCATTTTTTCTACAGGTCGATGTTACACATGGGAAACTTCGAAGTTAAATAATATGTTGCAACTTTTTTTTTTTTTTTAATAAGTCTACACTAATCTCAAACTCAAACACACACTCACACACCCAGATGTCCCCCTGGGAGCTCGAACCCGTGGCCTCTCAGTCACAAGAAAGATGCTTTAACCACTACACCCCGAGCGAAGGGACTAATATGTTGCAACTTAATTAGTTTGTTTGTTAATAGACTTCCGCTGATGATTTTCTGCCACGCTTCAATTTATTTGTTGACATAGAAAAATTCAAATCCCCCCAAAAAAACAAAAAAAAAACTAGTAGTAATTAATCATTTTCCTTGTAGGTAGAATAAACTAGTTTAAATTTTTAGATTTTACTTCTATTTCATTTATTCTCGTCTTAAATGTTTGATTTGATTCGGTAGCTATGCTTGACCCGCCACCCAAAAATGAGTGGTTGCACAGCCCAATTGGACCAAGTGTTGAGAACTAATACATTTTTGGAAATGAATTAGGCGTTAAGAGTTATTAGGAACTTAATTAGCGCTTACCAACAGGAACATAGCCCATGATATTTATTGATTTTTCTTTCAAAACTCATAAGATAATGTGTATTTTTAATCTAAAAAAACTAATATCTATCCTACTACTTAATAGCTGTGTATTTATCATCATAAGTGGAGATCTACAATCTTTATCTTAATTTAAGAAAAGTAGTAGCTGATTTTTTTTTCAAAAAAATTAATATTAATTTAAACACACATTCTGCACGTCCCTATAGAAACTCGAACCCACAACCTATTAATCATAGGTAGAGTGTTTTCACCGCTGCATCTCGAACAAAGAACATAGTAGCTGATTTTTCGATTCGGTTTTAGGCGATAAAAGAAGCGAAAGAAAAATTCAATAATTTCTAATTATATAGAGCAATTGAATCCAACCGAATTATTATTTAACTCTATTGTTTATTTTATAGATTTTTTTAAAAAAAGTTATTCATAATCTCATTTGGTTTCGACACAATAACCAAGAAGATAAAGATAAAGGAAATTAATAATTTCTTAGTGTGAGTGGATTATTTTTCCATTTTTGGTAATAAAACCATTATATGGGACATATAAAAATAGAAAATGAAACTAATTTCATGGGACAAAGAAGTAATATTTATGATTAACATGAGAATTTGTAAAATTGGCATATATTTTAATAAAGATACAGCATAGAATATGAACAAACTACCATCTATTCAACATCCAAAAACACAATAAAAATCAGGGTTATGCATTTAGTAATATTATAAGTATTACAAAATAAACTCCAAATATGTGATTATGGTACAATTATGTACTTTTAAAAATATTATAAACTATTCGTATTTTTATTCAAATACCCAAAATGTATTATTCAAAATTAAGATAAATTTGATTTTTCTCAAGCAAAATGCTAACTGAACACATGATTTCACAGATATTTGTCAATGACATGAAAATCATCGATTTGACATGAGAATCAACATGTTTAGTCGGTATTCTAGTGTCGAAAAATCAGTTTTACCCTAAATTTGCATGGTTTAAGATAGTTTCATTCATTAAATAAAAATAAAATACACTATATTATTATTTTTTTAAAATGTGTATAATATAATTGCATATTTCTCCAAACTAATATGTATAGGGAGCTGATCGAATAAGAAAAATTCCTCCCCGAAAGAAATGATAAAGTTGATTAATACTCCATTTATCATATTTTTTGAATATGCGGGACGGAGTGAGTATTAATATTCGAGCAACGTGGTGAACTTGATTAATTCAATTTTTTTTTTGGGAAAACTAAATCAAACTAAAAGTTAAAATAATCAAATAAAAGAAATTCAAAATTTAGGGATTTTTAGAAACTAGTAGTAAGTAGAGAAGGAAGGGACGTTGCATACGGGTTCCATGTGTTTAATAATGTGTGGGGTTTGAATAAATAGCGCAGTAATTAGCAGCGGAGTGGGGACGCCACAAGGCAGGCGGTGATTGGCTGGGCAGAGAGAGTGGGCCCCACACGGAGAAAATGTCGGGTTAGTTTTGGTAGTTAAGAAATCGATCTATCACAACCTCCACGTGTCCCAGTGGAAGTTATACTTCTCTTCCACGTCACTACATTTCGTTTATTTAGTTGGTGTTCAAATTCTTTAGCTAAATAAATCTTGTACCAACACTTATTCTAAGAGTAAATTAGGTAGTTTATTGGGACTTTATGCGACGAGAAATATATTTAAATATTGTTCAACGCCCAACCCATTTTGTATAGTCAAATCATATTCATCAATTATAATGGATCCGATATCAAAGCGTAAAATATTAAATATATGTATATTATTAAAATATAAGTGAAATTATAATTTTTTAAAAGTATATGCCGATTTAATCTGTTGAGTGTTTAATTTTTTAATAATAAATTTATTTATTTTGTGAAGATTTCTATTTTGAAATAAACTATTTTATTGACGATGGATCAATATAAAGAAAAGAATGACACGATGATTTATGAAGTTCAACACATAGATATGCCTATATCATCAGGGAGTGTGTGTGTGAGATAGAGACAGAGAGAGAATTCCATTATCAAAGGAGGAATTTACAAGATACAAGAAATTTTTTGTGAATTTACAAGAATTCTTCTATTCATCCATTTTTTTTTGTATCGTATCCACTTTTTACTTAGAAAATGGAAGGATTTTTGTTAGAAATTTGCCGCAGAATTAGAAAAGAAAAAAACCAAATGCACAAAGTAGAGATGATTCTTTTATTCATCTTATTCAAGAATGAATTAAAAGAGATATATGGATGAACAAGAAAAAACAGAGAAGAAGCAACCCAAAACTAATTGTGTATCTATCTGAAGAAAAATGGATATTCCCCAATTAACAAATTTTAGTTTGTTTGTTGCTTACAGTTGTTACCCATTTTCCTTTAATTGCTAATAGATCCCTGCACTCTTCAGATATTATTTCAGTCACTCTCTTCAATCTCCACCTTAACTGAAATAATATCAAGCATCCTTCCATATCAGAGCATCAAACAAATTGTTTTATTTTGACAGTTGGCTTTGACAACAAATCTTTCTTTTCAACTTCAGCCACTTCATGATTTACTATCATTTCTCCTAGATTTCTGCTCAAATCCAGACCTCCTCCACTGTTTTTCTCGAGCTGATCATCTCCACTCAAAGATATCAAGCTAGCATTAACACACATATTTGAGCTACTTGACTGTATGCGATGCAAAGCTACTAGACTATCCAAATGAGTGTGTTTTGGAAGCAAGTCCTGCTTGTTTCAGTTCAAGAGCCCTTTTCTTATGAGCAATTACCTTAGACTTATCAGCACTGACGGTAAGCTTTTCTTTAGCAGGTTTGTGAGAGACTTCCCTGAGAAGTGAAGAAAGCTCACCCTCCAAAGACATGCTTGCTGACTTTTTCTCTGCATCATGAAGATCTAGATCTGACCATCCCAATTCTTTGAGTTCAGCCGAAAGATCATCCTTGCCATTACTCTTTTGAGATGGGAGCTTATTTTTAGGAGCAGATGCTTTAGCTTCGTCTTTGTTATGTTGCATATCATCTATGCCGCTTGATGACAAAGCCTTTTTACTATTTTTTCTCAAGGCCAACTCCAAAGCAGCAAACTCAAAAACATCATTTGCAGTAATTGCATTAACATAACCAGAAGAGTACCACTCCAGCTGAGGCTTCTCTGAAAACTCAATAACTGAATCAAGCTTCAAACCGCTCCCCTTTCCCTTTGGTAGTATTACAAAGCATTTAGCCACATCCTCTACTTCCTCAAGCTCACAAAAAATGGAGTCAAATGCAGCAACAACTGAAAACAAAGGATTTTCAACACCTTTGTTTCTAATCCTTGATCTTTCTCTCCCAACAGAGCAGGAATTATCAATATCTAATAAACTCTCAGCAGATTCAACATTATAGACCTTCCCTCTCTGTGGATGAGTCTCCATGTCTCTAGCTAACTTGTCAAAAGGCTCCACCTTAACTCTTGTATCGGCATAACCAAGTCTTTTATACCAAATATTCTCACAAGAATTTTGAGCAATATCTGAAAACCCAACTATTGTTTCAGCTATAAGATGATACAGACTATATTTCCTGACTCCTTTAAGAACAATCTTTGAACCCTTCATAACATGCAAATATCCATTCTCTGATCTAAAACTATATCCCTTTGACTCCATCATTCCAAGAGACAATAAATTTCTTTTCAGACCAGGAACATACCTGACATCAGAGAGTATCTTGATGGAACTGTCATGTAGCTTGAGCTTTACAGATCCAATTCCTTCTACGCCACATATTTGATCATTCCCAAGCAAGACCGACCCTTGCTTCTCTTCTACCAGATCAACAAACCAATCTTTGTTAGCGCACATATGGAAACTGCAGCCTGAATCGAGGATCCATACATCATCCACCTGATTTTCCATCACATTCAGTACCTCTGCTTCTCCTTAGCCTTCAATACAATCAACTGTATCTTGTTTTGGATCTTTCACAAACTGCCTTTCTTTCAAGAACCAACAGTCTTTCATCAAATGTCCAACCTTTTTACAATTGAGACATCTTTTTGTTTTCTTGGGTTCAATTTCCTCCTCATTAGAAGACCCAAACTTCTTGTCAACATAATTCGTCTTCTTGAATTTCTCTGCACCTCTGAATCTCTTTACGTTCAGAGCTTCCGATGTTGAGTCATGCTTGTCTTCTTTGAGTTTCTGCAACTCTTTGTTTTTAAGGGCAAACTGCACTTCTTCAAGAGTTATGGTTTTCTCTCGACCATAGAGCATGGCATTTCTTAAATGTTCCAGCGATTTCGGCAGCGCATTTAGGAGAATTATCGCCTTATCCTCATCCTCCAACTTGACATCGATGTTCTCAAGATCATCGATGGACTTGTTAAACTCATCCAGTTGTTCCCCCATGAGTTTATCCTCAGTTACTTTGTATGCGTACAATCGTTGCTTCATGTACAGACGATTCGCCAACGATTTCGTCATATACAACTTCTCCAGCTTGTTCCATATTCCGGCAGCAGTGGTTTCCCTCGATACTTCTCGCAACACCTTGTCGGATAGGCAGAGGTGTGCGCCTTCCCTCGATACAGCGCTATATTTCGTCATATAGCGCTGTGCGCCTTCTCAAGAATCTCGGTCTTCTGGGAATCTGATAACTTTGCAGGGAGTTCTTTCTCTCCCTTGATTGCGTCTGCAAGCCCCTGTTGAACAAGCAACGCCTTCATCTTGATTCTCCAAAGGCCAAAATCGTTCTTGCCTGTGAATTTCTCGACATCGAATTTCGCCGTTGACATCGTGAGTCGCTTCCCACAGACGGCGCCAATTGTTAAAAATTTGCCGCAAATTTAGAAAAGAAAAAACCAGATGCACACAGTAGAGAGGATTCTTTTATTCATCTTATTCAAGAATGAATTACAAGAGATATATGGATGAACCAAAAAAAATAGAGAAGAACCAACCCAAAACTAATTGTGTATCTATCTGAAGAAAAATGGATATTCCCCAATTAACAAATTTTAGTTTGTTTGTTGCTTACAGCTGTTACCCATTTTCCTTTAATTGCTAATAGATCCCTGCACTATTCAGATATTATTTCAGTTACTCTCTTCAATTTTTATGTCCCGTATTTTCAATTATGTTTCGTTCCATTTCCATGCTACTGTCTGCTCCAAAATAAAGACGCTAGGCTAGGAAGATTGGATAAGTGTCTTATGCCAATTGTGATGCTCCTCGTCGGTTGGAAAATAATGATTATGAATGCGGTGGTAGAGATAGTGAAATACAACAAGTGATCAGAGTTGATTGAGCTTTCTGTAAGGATTGGAATGCCAATGATTACACTATAATGTTTCGCGTATTGTTGAGTGAAGATCTCCGAGGTGGACTTTTGAACTTTTTTTTGGGATGGATTGAATTGGTGAGTATTTAACCGCTTGTATTGGCTATTATAGTAGACTTGGGCTTAGACTTGCTCTTTGGGCTAAATGAAATTTGAGTAACAACACTATCAATTTTGTTTTAGATTAATCACAAGAGTTAAAATTTGACGACGAAAATCTAAGAAAATTACAATAGTTTGTAATATATTTGCATGCCAACGTATAGTATTTCTTTTTTGAAATAGAATGCATTAATTTAAATCACATCCATCAAGATGTCTCTATAGAAAGTCAAACCCATGACATATTGAATGCAGACAAAACGCTTAAACCACTTACGTCCTGAGCGTATAGATAGTTTTTTAAGTGCTGAGTGTCATTGGGTGAGCGATGCTAGTTTTTCCGAGCCAAGTTAGTTTTGGTCCGTCATGAATTTGGAACAATAATAATAGTTTAACTATGTTTTAATAATGTGCATAGTTATTTGTAGGAGTTTTATCGATTCAGAACTCGAAAATAGTTTAATTGTCTATTTAGGACCCGAAAGATTAATTGTTAATTCAGGACCTGAAAGATCACAAAAATTCTAAATCCAGGACCCGAAAAATCATACAATTCTCAATCCAAGACCTCAATTTCAGGTCCTGGATTGAGAATTATTTGATTTTTCGGGTCCTGGATTGATAAATAATCTTTCAGGTTCTGAATTGATAATTTAATTATCTTTTGGGTCCTGAATCGACAATTCTCCTTAGTAGTTTGTAATATATCTTAACAAATCAAAATAGTTTGTAACAAATTTTGAAATATATGTTATGCTGGAAAACTACTATACTTTTTGTTATATATTATACTTAAGAGAATTTTGTATTTTTCAATAAATAATGCTTTCTACTCAAATATTAATGTAATAGATCTAAAGAATTTTATTCATTCTTAATTATATTTGATTTTATAGGCAATTTTGTATCTTATCAATATATGCTTATAGCTCGTTTGTGTTGGCAGTAAAATGGAACACACATAAACGATAAGAACAAAATCATTTCTTTTTCTTTGTTTTTTCTGTCTTCTTCATCTTTAATTATTAAAAGAATTACCTC
>JAPKLW010001366.1:94082-129917 GCA_026898455.1 Plectranthus barbatus | reverse complement strand
GTGAAAGTGTGAAAGATTTCACACTTATTTATTCATAATTAAATTAAATAATTATGAATTGATTGTGTTTATTGTATACTAACACATCATGCCCGCATTTAATTTAAGCAAACAAAATAGTTACTAAATACAAATTCGGACAACTCAAACCGGGGGGGGGGCGGGCCCAAAAAAAAAAAAAAGAGAATTAAAATATAAATTCTTCTATTTATAGATAAATCATAAATTCCTAAGTAATGCATCAAAGTAAAACGTCTCCGTCATTGGACCAGGTAATGAGTATTTCATCTTCATTTAACACATAAAATGATAAAATAATTAATGTTAGTAATAAATCACGACTTTATTTCTATTTGTTCAGTTCAATTATCCCATACAACATATGACATTAAATATCAACTCATGGTATTTAACTGAATAAATATTGAAGAGAGTAAAAGATCCATTTTTAGTTAGTTAGAAATCGGTTTAAACTTAGATTGTACACTTTGGAATATTCATTCACAAACAAATCAAGCAAATTAATTGAACAGAAAATTTAATACGCAAATTGCACTATATTGAAACTCATGTATATTTGTGCACATAATTATATATATATATATATATATATTAGATCTAATTACAGCCGAGGTGTAAGAACTCACCTACAGGCTACAGAATATTGAAAATAATAAAAGAGGAGGAAATTACAGATAACCCCTCTGTAATTTCTTGCTGGGCCTTTTTTTGAAATACTTCAAGCCCAGCTATGGGATTATAATCCAACACTCCAAAACAAAACAATTAAAAAAAAAAAAAGAAAAAGTAAAAAACATCGCAACCAGAGCAGGAAAAGCAACGGAGAGCAGCCTAGGCGGCGGAAGGGGCGGCGACGAAATGAACAACGCCGGCACCGGTGAGCTGCGGAGGGAAATTGACGGAGGCGATCTCTCCCTGGTAGTCGAGGGTCTCATCGTTGTAAATATCCCACCACTTCTCCACCAGCATTTTGATGTCTTCGCGGTCCATGTGGTCCTCCTCGCCGGTGTAGCGCCAGGGCTTGGATCCGGCGGCGCAGTAGTGAACCACCTTCACCTCCGTGAGGCGGACGTTCTCGGGGTGGCGCCAGAGCATGGCGAGAACCAGGTTGTAGTTGTTGGGAATGGGGCGGTAGATGTCCCTGAAGAACATGTTCAGGAAATCCTGCTCCGCAAACGGCGTCGGCGGCGTGATCTTCAGGGTTTGCAGCAGGTCGTGGTAAGTCGGCAAGCTGGGCTCGAAGACGAACATCCCGGCGTTGAAGTAGCGGGGGGGTTTCGGGCCGAGGGCTTCGGGCCAGCTCACCTTGTCGGGGCACTGCTGGCAGTATCCGATTTGGTATTGCGGGGTGTGGCTCCACGTCTTCTCGCAGAAACAGTCCATCACTGCGTAGAAATGCCCGTTCTCCATCTCGAAGAGATGGTCGATGTTGTCGAACACTTGAATATCTCCGTCCAAGTAGATCATCTTGCTGTACTCCACAAACTGCAATCATTCCAACAGTTATATATATATGTATATCCACTTTGAAGAAAGACAGAGATGATAGAGAATTATTTATTAGTATTACCTCCCAGATGCGGAGCTTGGAGTAGTTGATGACGTAGTAAGCCATGGCGAACTGGGTCTGGTTGGCGGGGGGATAGACCGGCTCGATCTCACGGACTATGCATCCTTGCTCCACCAGAATGCGGCGGTGCTCAGCCGGGACGTCGGGGAGGACGGCCACAACGAGGGGGTAAATGGTGTCGACCTTCCTCAGCCCTTTGGCCAGCCCCACCACGCCCTTCACGTAGTCGCCGTTTCCGGCCAAGAACGTGACGTAAGCACGGCTGGGGAGGCTGCCGGCCTTGGCCAGACCGGAGGCAGCTTGGTTCAAGGGACCGTTCATGATTTCTGGCGCCATCGAGAAAAAAAAATTATATATATATGCGAAGGCTTGTAGATTCTTGTGGTTGGGAATAAGAGTTGCTTGTTTTGCAGTTGCTGTGTTCTAATGAATGGAGAGGTGGCCGCCTTATATAGAGATTTTTGGGAGGAAAAATAACTGTTGCATAGAAAAATATTCGATTAAAAAAAAGTTGTTTGTTCCAGTTAAATCGAGGCGTACGTGTGTGTGATCGGACGGCTGAGAGTCAGCTTCGAGGAAAGTTCGAGTGAAGAAATGTAGTGAGAGAGGGGGGCGGTGGAGAGAGATAAAGATTTGGATTGGAGGAATATCCTTTGTGGGCCACCATTATCTGCTAGTAGCTTCCTAGTTTACATTTTCAATATAAAATTAATTGAGCTTTAATTTGGTGATTAAGCAATTATTATTTAAAGAACCATTTTTCCTTCTACAAGTGTAAAATATGTATCAACGACTCCCAAATTTTCAAATTTAGATTTATTTTGTTGGCCCCTAAATCTAATGCCTCAAATTTTCAAACCAAGTTGGTCCTACTCCTACCCATGAATCATCGGTTAAAATTCACAACCGCGTAACGTATTTTATTAACTGAAATTTGTGATATTAAAGTCAAGATTGTATGATCTCTCCTATACATAGAAAATTCTTTATGTTGGCACTCCCTAATCTATATATATATAAGCAAAACCCCCACACCCAAAAATTTTCCCCCCAAAAATATTTACCATAAATAATCTTAGAATATATTAGGTAAATAAAACAAATATGGTAAGTATGTAGTATTTATAAGTTATAATCAATTATTACTAATTATTTATATGTATGTTTTGCATAATTATATATACTAATTACTTTATTTGTTATAATTATATAAAGAAAAATACTTAGGTAGGTTTTATATTATTCTTTTCATTTATATGTTTATTGAAAAACTAATTTCCTTACAAAAATAATAAAAAACTCAAACCTAAAAATATATAATTAATTAATCCATCATAATTTTTTTAAAACCTTCCAACCGGTTTAGAAAAAATATGCATGGGAAAGGATTAAAAATATACTCCCTCCGTCCCACAAAATTAGTCACATTTGCTTTCTACACAATAACCGAGGAGATAGAGATAAGGGAAATTAATAATTTATTAGTGTGAGTGGATTACTTTTCCATTTTTAGTAATGGGACAATTATATGGGACGGACTAAAATGGAAAATGAGACTAATTTCATGGGACAGAGGGAGCATCATTTATAAAAAAAATATTTATTGATCATAAAATATATTTAATTTGTATAAATGATATATTTATTTTTCATTCTTTCTTATTTTATAAATTGTAAATATATTTAATGTACAACTTATTTTATATATAATAAAATTATATTAAAAGACTATATTTATCTTCATTTTTATATTCTATATTTATCCACGTTTTAATAATATTTCTAAATATAATACTTTTAGTATTATGGAATGTGATTAAGATTAATATGCAATAAACCGTTTTTCTAAATTAAGGTGCACACAATTTGAATGTAGTGTATAATCCATAATTATGACATAAAAATTGGAAGTTATGCATTAATTATTAAAATTAGGGGCACAAAAATTGGTAATTGTCAATAATCCATAATTATACACCTACAAAACTGAAAGTCATCCATTAAATTATTTAAATTTATGGCTTAAATTATGGGAGTCATTATACCATTCAAACTATGTTCCATAATATCTTCACATTGTAATCCTATAAATGGAGTTCTGTTGAAGTTATTTGACAAAAGATTATAAAATCTCAAACACTACACCATATTTTTTTTCTAGGAATAATTTACATATGTTCTTCACTACACTTGAAGATCAAATGTAGTTGAGTGCGCGGAGATTTTGTTTTAGAAGATGGAAAGTGATCACATGTGTTGGGTGTTTAGTTTGTACATATAAATGTGTAATAACATCATTTATATAGACTTTGTTGGATTTACAAGCAATATGTACATACAATAACATGTGTTGAGTGTTTAGTTTAGTTTTTTTTTTTTTTTTTTTAAAGCTTTTATGTTTTTGTTGTTAAGTGTCTTCTAATTTTTTTTTTACTATCTTATAGATTTTAGCATATATCTATACTTTTTTCCATGGATGATATAATATATATATATATATATATATATATATATATATATATAATTATATAAATCAAGCAAATGTTTTGTGTAATTTTAACTAATTAGTTATAAGCAAATAAATCTATATCTATATAAATATAAAAGCAAAACCCCTCTTTTAACATTTTTTTCCGCCCATTAAAAGATTCCTAAAATAGCTTCACAATTAATAAGGAAAAAAATTGACATATTGTATTTATTTGGTGTAAATATATTATGGAAATATAATTACAAAATTATTATCATAAACAATATATTGTGATGTAATTAGATTTATTAGCATAAATCCCGTAAATCAACTCCTTACTAAAATATCCATATTATCAAGCTAAAATTTCATTATTAATTTAATAATTGATTGAGTTTTGTTGTATATATTTTATTATTATCCAATATATAGTCATCTAAACTTATATTTAAGTATTACTAATTATTTTATTTCATATAAATATATAAAGAATTATCCTAAGTAGATTTTATATTCTTAATAGTTAATTATGTATTCTTTTCATTTATATGTTTATTAAATAATTAGTTTCAATACTAACCAATATTAGAAATTCAAGTTAAAAATATATAATTAATTACTCCATCGCAATTTAGGAAATATATATTTTGAATGCTTATTATATATTTTGAATTGAGTGTTTTGAATGCTTATTATATATTTTACATAAATATGTATCTATTTATTAAATAATTTACTTTATATGTAATAAAATTGTATAAAAGGATTATCTTTATTATATTATTAAAAAATTCTCACAAAATAATTTTTAATGTGCTCTAATAATATTTCTAACTATATCACTTTTATGTATAATCGAAAGTAATTAAGGATATGAAAAGAAAGGGAAGGTCTTGGGTTAGGCAGGCCTAAACGATTTAGGCGGGTTTTATCCATTAACCCAAGATTTATGCGGGTTTTATCCATTAATCCAAGCCCAAACCCATATAATATATCCTATTTGGGATGGGTGAACCCATTTGGGTAGGATAAAACCCGCCTAAACCGTTTAGGCCTGCCTAACGCAAGTTTTTGCCGAAAAGAAATCATTATTCTAAATTAGGGGCACAAAATTTGGTAATAATCAATAATCCATAATTACGGAAATAAAATGGAAATTATACATTAAAATATATAAATCAAGGGCACAGAATTTGGTAGTTTTCGACAATTCATAATTACGGGCATAAAGATTAAAGTTTATTTAAATTTAGAGCTTAAATTATGGATTATATCAAAATAATTATATTATTAAAAGTGTATTCCATAATCTCTCGAGATTTTAATTTATAATAGTGTTGAGGTTGAATTTTTTTTAGCAAATAATTGTGTACTCTCAACACTAATTACTTTGTGTTTACTAATGCATAATGCATAAATTGTTGGGTTTTTAAACGAGATTTTGTTAAATATCACTTCAATTGGGAAATATGATGTCAACTAACTCATCGAAAGTAAATTTTAGATGAGAGTCGGGATAACCAATACATCAATAATTGAACACAGTCAAAAAGTCGAGTGTTCCCAATATGAGAGATAGAAAGTCGAGAACCATTACCAGCAATAACACTATCGTGCCAGAGTACGGCTGACAGTTCTCCAAATAATTAGAAATCGGTGTTACATGGGCTGAGGAACCGGTGTCAAAGAACCAATTTGATGTTACTGGTTGAGAGAGAGAGCAACCAGTGAAGAATGTGTTAGCCAAGTGTGCAATTGCTAGAGATGAATGCGAAGAATACCTTTCCAGACAGGAATTGGTATAGTGACCCTTATGAAGACAAATTTTGGCAGGGAGGTGGTCGACGTTTTGAATTGCAGCCACGACCACCTTACTTTGAGTAACGTGAATCACTGTCATGGTCACGAGAATAATTAGAATTTTGAGAGGAAGGTGGGCACTGATCTCAAGGTTTATGCTGGTTGTAGAAAGAAACAGAGGAATATCGTATTGTATTAATGTACTCTTGAAATAACACAATGCTCTCAACTTTAGATAAGAGATTCCAAAAGTTATGAAGAGGAGTGAGCGTCATCTTAGCAGCAAAAAAGCTAGAAAAAGACGTACCAAAACCTCAAAGGAACCAATGTGCCTTATACGTATCATCGACGGGATGTCGAATAATTGCTAAATGAACACATAAGGACTTGAAGTTTTAGCAATATTCAACCGCAAATCGAGTCTCTTTCTTCATAATTTGGAGGACGTCTTTAAGACATAACTTGCGAGATTTGGAGTTGTGACTATACGCGGTCTCAAGAACGAGTCATACCGCTCACAAGGTGGTGCAGCAGACTACTTCAACCATCGACTCATCTGTTAAAGATGAGATAAATAGGCTAAGGAGTCACTGCTCTTGGACGCGCTAGAGTTCATAGGCACAATTGATTATGGGGGTACCACCAGTGGACGGAAGTGTATTATAGGGAGTAGGTTTCGTGCCGTCTATGTAACCAAATAGGTTTTGGCTGGAGAGAAGAGTGGTGATCTGTATTTTCCATAAAAGATAGTTGCATAAAAAAGTTGATCATGATCATATCGATGAGAGTAGAGAAGGATAGAGGTTCAGCATATTGGGCCATGATTGAAGAAAGGAGGCGGCACTGATAGTTGGAAGAAGATACGAAAGAGAGGTAGGATTTTAGGAGACAAGACGGATGTTAGGCTAATATCATGATAAGATCTATATTATTTGCTTCAGAAAATAATGTTTAGTAGGAAACAACGATCAACAAAATAAGAGAGAATATTGCATGGAGATATGAAGATATCTCACGCAGATATGATACAATTTCAATTATGTTTTATCAGTTTATATAGACGGCAGAGGACTATTTGTAGCATCATTATACATTTTTTGTACCTTTGTTTATATTGTAAGTGTTTCTGTGTATATAGAAGAGATCAGAGGTGGTGGTAAAGTAGTGGCAAATCCATAAATATTTATTAAAGGGTTTCATTGAGTTTTTACGTATCAAAAAGAAAATATAATTAAGTAAAAATATATCCTCATAATAATAATAAAATATATAAAAAGTTCATACACTAATACTAATTTCAATACTATGTATAATTATATAATTTAATATCAAATAAAAATAATTTTCGATTAATTCTCAAATGTGAACTCACTCACACTTTCTTCTTATTTATTCTCAACTCTTTTTTTTTTATTAATTATACCCAATAAAAATAGGTACTACATAAAAAAAGTGATATAATACTATTACTAAATTAAAAAATTCATTTAGGGGCTAAAATCACCCAAACTTCTAAATAAATCTACCAATATGGCATAATATTTACCTTGACTGACAAATTTAAATTTTCGATGTAAGATAAATTGAATTTCAATACCTCATTGTTATGTATAATTTATAATAATTATTAATAAAAATATTCATACTTGCGCATCGCGCAGGCAGAACCCAAATTGAACCCAAATTCATGAACTCCTCTATGAATTGTGGCTCGGTTGTAACCGAACCCAAATTGAAACAAATAGATAACCCAAATTTTTTTCTAAAATTCAACCTGAATCGAAATCGCATGTGTTTTCGAACTGACCAAAATTGTCTGAAACCCAACGATTTGGTTCGGATTGACGGTTTAGGTTTGATTTTCCTCACCCTTATCACAGGTAACGTGCTTTCACAACTACACCCAAGTATAAATAATTGAATTATTATTTTTAAAATAGTAACGCATTTATTTAAACTTACACACTCAGATATCCCTGAGAACCTCAGACTCATAACCTCTTGGTCATATGTAAAATACTTTCACTACTACCCTAAGTAATGGACAAATAATTAATTTTTATAGATGTCTATTGTCGATTCATTTTTATTTATTCTAAACTGATTTTTAACATAGAATCTCTTTCTAAATATAATATTACCTTAAAATGGCCAACAACAAAGTTTTTATGAGATTTGTTGTATTTAAAAGAATTTTTAAAGAGAAATTATTCTATCCATATATTTTTCTTATATATATAATGCATAATTTAAGTTGTAATACTAATATAAAAGTTAAATTCCGGTACATTTAAACTTCAACATTTTATATCTTTTTATAATAAATTGAAAGTTAAAATAAATCAAAAACTCAAAGTATAACTTTACCTCAATCATGCATGTGCCAACGATAACATTCTAATATTTTATTATCTAAAATTAATATAACTCTTTTCAAAATATCAATTTTACAATATATTTGACAAAGAAATAGTTAAAACTATTTTTTTAATAAGATATAATATATTTTAATGAAATTAATATTATATATATAGATGATATTAAAATAATATTTTATATATTTATTATTCATAAATTATTAAAAGTAATATATAGGTGCCGCGCATCGCGCGGGAGTAAATCTAGTACAATTACATATTACTCCCTCCTTCCCGATTACTTGGTCCATGTTTCCTTTTTGGGGTGTCCATTTATATGGTCCATTATCTAAATTTAGTATTGTTTTTTGTATGTATTTACAAATTTACCCTTATAAATTGAACATAATTAATAGAGTTATTATTAATAGTTATTGCTAAATAAGAGTAATTTAGAAAATTTGTTCAAATATTTAATGTATTCATAAATGAATTTTAACATTCGTGCAAGTTAAAACAGGACCAAATAAATGGGACGGAGGGAGTATATGATTTTGGTATTCATTGAACAAATCTTCTTATATATACATACATATGTAATATATGACAATTATTATCCCTTTTCTTATGTTTTTCGCTCATTATTATAATTTCCTTCGTTTCGATTATATAGTTCGGGTTACTATTTTAGGGTGTTTCAATTATATAGTTTAGTTTCCATATTTGATATTATTTTTATATGGTAATTTACTATTACATCCCTGAATAATTTTGGAAAATGAGAATATTGAATGCAATATTATGAAAATGAGAGGTTAATCAATGCTTTAAATAAGGGTAATGTTAAAAGTTTATTTAAATATTAAATAATTTTTGACAAACGTACAAGATCAAACTGGACTATATAATCGTAAACGGAGGGAGTACAATTTAAGAAGACATACACCTTCATCGTTACAACTTTATTCATGTAATTTTAATCAATTAGTGTTTGAAATTATTAAATCACAAATAATTGATTATAATTAGTTTTGGGATAATCTATCATAGTAAGTTGTTGATTTGATACAATGTTAAAATTTACTCATCCTTACAAACTAATTGGTAAAGAAATTGGATAATCACATATAATTTATATTACTTTAATCAGTTAATATGAGATATTTAATACCAATAAAGAATATACATGAAAAAAATGAGGGGCTCCAGCTAATGTTGAGCACGAGTCAAGACGACTCACATATTATTCGAGATCAATTTGAAAAAAATTCAATATTAATCGAAGTCAAGATTGAGCTCAAGCTACTCGAGTAAATGTCGAGCTCAAGCTTCAACAAGCTCGACTTGATAAGCACGTGAGTCTTATCGTGCTCGAGCTTAAATTGAGCCCGAGTCAAACTCGAGTTCAAGTTAGGATCACGATTCTTATCGAATTTAATATATTTTAAATTATTATCACTAAGTTTATTAACAAATAATTTAATTTTTTATTAAAATTAAAAATCTGAGCTCGATTGACTGGAGTCGACAATAATAAATTGGACCATGCATCACTATTTGAACAATTAAATCATTTGATTGCTAAAATTGGTTCAAGTAGCCCTTCTATTAAAATAAACATTTGATTTGCACGTATAATACATTCATAAACTAACACACGTTTTTTCACACCCAAAAAATCAAATAAAAAATATATAAAATTTGATTGACATCCCTCCTGATGATAATATATATATATATAGGGGTGTAATCTAGGCTGAACATGGTTCTGTAAATGAACAGAGACCAAAATCTAACCATTCATTCCCAAGATTAACGTCCAAGATTTAACAACAGCATGTATCATTATAGCAGGTTTAAGCTATCATCATAAGGGTAAATTAGGCACAAAACGAAAATTTTGAAATTATTTAGAAACTGAATGTCGAAAATTTAGGGTGCAGTTACCAAAATGTATCCCCATAATCTCTTGCCATTATTATACTTTTTATTAATTAGTTAAATATCATTAATATACTACGATTTTTTCCATTATTATCGTATAAATTGGAAATAGAAATAATATCATGTTTCATATTTTTGGAGTGCTGTTACCAAATAAAAAAAATACACCACAATTTATTCCATATTCTTAAGTTAATCGTTATCATTGTTTGTGGCTTTGTACGTCATTGTAAGCAGATTTATCGGGTGCGGTTTCAACTTCCACTAATATATCATCGTTAAATGCATAAAAAAAATTTATTATTCGTACAATGATATTGAATACAAGTAACAATGATAATGTCAACAACGTACAATGATATTTAATAAAGATATCAATGATCTTAAAGGTGTATTAAAAATCAATTAAGATTAAATCGATAATTTTGATAACTGATATTGAATACAAATAACAATGATAATATCAACAGCGTACAATGCTATATATTAATTGAACACAATGTAGAAAATAAATAAACAATTAACAATCCATTAACAGAGATATTCGTTGAGCCCTACCGTTCACAAAAAATAATGACACACAATGAACATAACAATGATAATCGCATATAACAATGATGACATAAATATGAAAAAATGATGAACTTCGAGAAACATCATAAAATAGCAGCCGGCGAAAAAACAACAGCGAATAGGCAGCATCCACCGTGAAGGAAAACACCCGCTATCCACAGCCCTATCAATGTGCACGATCCCACGTTACTCACAAATGTGCAAAACAAAAAAAAACCATTAATACTTCACATCGTCTTTTCAAACTGTCAATTAGGTTTTAAAAAAAGAAAAAAAAAAAGAAAAATAAGGTTCAATACAAAAAGAAAATAAAAAAAGAAACAAATAATTTACAAAACAAATAAAAAAAAACCTGGAGAATCATCGCTGCAATCTTCCATATTATATAACTGGTTCGATTGAAATTTTTGGTGTTGTTGAACGCAAGAACAGCCGCCAAAATAAAAAAAATTAATTTGCCGAACGAAATGATCATATAAAACAGAAGAACCATAAAAAAAAATAGTTTATAAACACATACCTTGACGATTATCTACACTTGTCTCCATGTTTGACGTAGTGCAAAAAAAAAAATTGCAGACGAAAACGATGAGTAACTAACCGAACGAGGATGAATAAGAATTATACGTAAAAAATATATGTTAAAAATATAGAAATAATTGGATATGATATGCAAACCAAAAATAAAAAAAATCATGGATAGATATTATTGCCATGAATATAGGAATTACTATAACCACCATAATTAACGAAAACATCAATGCCAGATTTGCCCTTCGAATAATTAAAATAATAAAAATTAAATCCACGTGTCAACAAATCAGACCATCCATATTTTTAAATCAATGGTTAGATTCATGGTCACTGTTCATACATAACATTTAGTTCATATTTGAATACAACTCTATATATATATATATATATATATATATATATATATATATATATATATATATATATGAGAGTGATCATATGAGAATACCCCTTACCACGTGAACATAAGAACCAATCTCGGTCATCCAAATTGGTGATTTAACACTTAAGACTAAATAAATCTCCTCTGCATTATAGTGTAGTAAAACATGCACTAAAAAGTAATTTTGTAATATTTTTTTTCTCTTCACTAAAATCAACCTAAATCTTTAAATGATCATAACTCATTCGATTTAGATTATTTTTTAATGTATCATATTTCAAATTAACGGTAATTTATTTATCTTTCAAACGAAATTCCTATTGCATATGTTTCGATTTAAAAATCATCGTAAAAAATGAAAATTAGTGATTATATGCATAATTCTCGTAACAGTACACGAATTCTTATAAAATGAATTGAGTTGCACAATATAATGCATTAAATTATATTATATAATGCAGAATATAATAGATAAAATGCAATATGTTTTCCTGTGAGATCAACAAAAAAACTAAAATTCATTATCTTTGCATACTGTAGATAATATTATAATTATTATAAAAGCTGATCATACATTACTTGTTTTTAATTATGTATTTTTTTTGTTACAGTATATAAATGTATATTACTATATTATATAATGCAGGTTTGTTAGGTATATAATGAATGTTTGTTAAGTATATAATGCATGTCGAGGTCAATATAAAGCATGAAGTTATATTATATAATGCAGAATATGATAGATAAAATGCAGCATGTTTATTTCAGCGAAATCATCATTCATCATTATATTTGCACTTGTTATGTATTATATAGCAATAACATATGCATTATAATGAAAGTAATATATTTTTCTTTAAAATAAAAGTAATACCGTATATAATATGCATAATTCTCGTAACAGTAAACAAATTCTTAAATAATGAATGTAGTTGCACAATATAATGCATGAAGTTATAGTATATAATGCAGAATATGATAGATAAAATGCAACATGATTATTTCAGCGAAATCATCATTCATCATTATATTTGCACTTGTTATGTATTATATAGTAATAACATATGCATTATAATGAAAGAAATATAATTTTTCTCAAAAACAAAAGTAATACCATATATAATGGAGGAAGTAATACCGTATAATGATAATAATATTGTTCTTAAATAAGAATAAAACCATATTATAATGCAGGAAGATGTTTGTTAGGTACTGTTGAGGTTCGATTTACGGATAAATGAAGCTCTTGGAACTTCATTGAATAATAACAGAGAACAACAGAAATTACGATTAACAATGGAATATAAAAATGAAAGAGACAAAAAACAATAGAGGAATGATGTTTTTTATTCAATATCAATAGCTTCTACAGATAATTCAGCGGCGTAACGGTGTAGTTTTAAGCATGTAAAAAAGATACAAAATCAGTCCCTTACTCCTCTATTTATAGACGATAGAAGGAGAGAGGACACTCAACCTAACCCTAGCTCCGGTCAGTTCGCGTTCGCCGAGAAATCAGGGATGACTTTGGGATTTTCGGGGTCGGTTAGGTCTCCTTAATGGTCGCGCGCCGCCGGGCTCCTAGGATTACTTTGGGGACCTCCTCGATGCCGACCCTCTTAGATGCTCGGTGTTAAGGAGGTAAGTGGGTCGATGGCAAACTCTGAACTTAGGCGATTCCATGTCTTCTACTTCTGCGAGTGGGCCTGCTGCTTTAGCCCAATCGATACTTGGGCCGATTTGCTTATTGGGTCTGGGCCTCGTGGGCCTAGCCCCAACAATAGCCCCTTTTGATTTCAGGTTTAATGTTGATAGGCACTGGAATCAAAACTTCCAGTCAGAATGAGTTACAGGATGCGGAATTTCGAGGCATCCAAGAGACTATCCGTGCCTCCGGAAAGAGCAACTCTGATAGGGAATAGCCACGGTACTACTCCAGGTGAGTATGAAGATCACATGGGAATGCAAGCGTATGGCTATATCGGGTGGCGTCGGGATGCCGCCTTGTGGGCCAAGGCGTGGGTCCAGAATCCACTTGGGTCAGAATCATTCTGGGGAATGTTCTCTTGCATGGAACGGTATTCACATGTGTGCACCTTGTTTTAAGCTCCGGGGAGCGTTGGCAGGAAGAGTTCTGGCGGATCGTGAGACACCTATGGGTTTCCGTGGAAAGCTCTACATTTCCTGTTTTGACAGTGTCGACTGCGTCAGAGTTCTTCCCACGAGATGGGAATTAATGCTTGGGGAATCGGGTCGATCCCGAAGAGCATAGTGGATTGGGTGCGAGCCTCGATCGTGCTCGGCATCGACCCTTGGCCTTTGGCGATTTTGATTTTGCCACCCATTCGATGGCATGGCCGTAATTAGGCCAAACCTTGGGGGCAATTCTGGAGAGCCAAACGATTTCGTTGTTTAAATAGGCGAGCGGTTTTTCATTTCACCACTTTCACACATCGGAGACTTCAACTGCTTCTCCCTCTTCTTTTCCTCACTTTTCGATTGCCGCCGCTCCGACGACCACCACTCTGGCGATCGCTAATCCGACGGGTACTGTAGCCCCAACGTCTGCTTCAGAGACTTAGCTCCACGCCTCGCTCTCAATACAGGTAAGATTGCTTTTCAATTCCCCTTCTTTCTGTTCGTTCTTTACTTATTTTTTATGCTTGAGTGCGTTCGAGGGTTCGCCTGAAACTATTTGTCGATGCTGTCGTTTGCGGGACTTGAACAACTAGGGCTCACCTTTGTAGATTAGAGTTATTTTGATTGCGTAGCTTGGGAATGATTTTCCCATTAGTCGTCGATTTTACGTGTTGGTTGACTTGCCCTTTTTTGTTATTTTGCTTCTGATTCGATTCTTTCGGCATGTTTGAATTTGTGATCGTATTTTGCCTGAACTTCACGGCATCTCTGGTTTGGCTCGTGTCTTGTCGATTCTTTCGGTAGTCGTGGTTGGGTCTCTACTTGAATCATGTATGCATTCGTCATTTGTGTCCCGTAATTTTAGCATTTTTGTGTTTTCCTCGTTGTGTGCCGTCTCTCGCAGTTGGTTCTGAGTTGATCTTGTTGTTATGCTTTGGTTTGCGGTATTTATTCTTGTGTGATGTACCTCGTTGGATTTTCTTTGTGTGAGTTTGCCGTTGGTAACTTGTGGATGTGTCATCGTAGTCCTAGAGTGATCATTCGCGTAGTTAAGGTAGCTATTAATTCGTCTTGAGTGGTTAGTGCGCATCTTGACTTGCGAGGTCCTTTCCCTTTCGTTTGATTGCATGCGTATTTTTATCGTTCTCTTTTCTTTCATTTTACGGGGGACCTCTTTTCTTCCTTTGCCAATTCTTGTGTTTTCGTGTTCTGTGTCGTTTCATTTTAGTGCTTATTTGATGGTATCTCGGTCAAAATTTTTGGAGGAACCCTCCTCGTCTTTGGGCTCGACTGAGGCCGGGGTCAGAGGGTCGCCTCATCAGGAGGAAGTCGTTTCCTCTAGCTCAGAAGGAGGTCGGTTCGTACACAAATAGGCCGTGGAGGACCTCAAACCCGAGGAGATGTCCAATGCTGAGGAGGACCGCAAAGAGTCCGGGAATGATGCCGATGAGGAAAGCAAAGATTCTTTTGAACCCATGGTGGTGGACACCTCTTTCATTAAGAAGGATCAGATCATACCCGATAACCCGATTCGGATGGTTGTATCTACTACCACCGAGGACGACGTCAAGAGATTTTTGGCTGGGGTTGCATACCACAAGATCAAGTACACTTTGCCGTTGGTTAAAGACAAATGCTTTCAACTGACCCGACCTGACGACGTGGCCTTCATCCTTTCTGTGATCAAGTATGGGATCGGGGTACCTTCCCATCCTCTTTTTCGAGCCATTCTTCAGTCATATGGCCTGGCGCCTTTCCAGGTGGCACCAATCGCCTGGTGCCATATGCTGGGCACTCTGCTCGTGTTCTACAATGCAGGTCTTAGTTACCCGACTCTTCGCGAGTGGCATTATTTGTACCGGCTGGGTCGGTACAAGACCAGCTACTATTAATTCACGAAGAGGGACTCTTTGGATGAACCTATGATTATCAAGTGTGCGCAGAACACTCCGGGGTGGAAGAATAAGTGGGTGTGGCTGCAGATGAGCCACACCGATCTGAAGTTTCTGGTCGAGGGTGGAGTGCCCACAAGTGCGACTTTCCTTTAAGTGAACTGCTCGATAAATTTCTGTTCGATTACTGACACTTTGCTTGTTTGATTTCTTGCAGGGTACAAGTAGATGACTCTTATAACCGAGGAGGACTCGAGGATCGACATTGCTTATTCTCGGAAGAACCGAGCATTCAGTTCAGTTCGGGAAAAAAGAGTGTTGGTGCCGAGCAGTGGACCAACTCAAAGGGCAAGAAGGAGCTTTTACCTACTGACATGGCTGGCCTAACAGGTCAGGATTTTCTTGCCGCGATGATGACCCAAAAAACAAGGTTCACGTCTTGGGCACAAATTCTAGGGCTCGGTCGGAACCGACCGGGCAATCTGGACAACTCGACCTCGTACTCAGTGGTTCGGGGCTGACGGACATTGCTTCTTCCACTACGGCCTACGCCATTCGAGTCATGAAGATTCTGGATGGCGAAATCAAAGCTGATGACTTGGACAATGCCTACGCTCGGGAGGCCTTTACAATGGAGTTGGTCCTCCATAAGGTTAGGAATTCCCTCAAGTTTACTTTTCGGTTCCTATCTGAATTGATCACTTTATTGCAGACAACCCAAAAATTCACTGTCTATACCGAGGGGTTGATCCGATCTATCGATTTGGCGAGTGAGGGTGTAAGCCAGACCCGTAGGGAAATTGCTGCCGAACGTTAGAAGAGGGCCAAATTAGCCGACAAGTACGCCTCGATCTCGACCGAACTGAAAGATTCAAAGTTGGAGGTGGCCTCTCTTTGCAACAAATACGAGGAGCTGAAGAAGGAGAGGTCGGACTTAGCGATCCGAAGCAAGGTGTTGGAGGATGAGCTGCAGAAGGCCATGGCTGAGTTTAATGCCAAAAATGCCAAGAGGGAGATGGAGCTTGAATCCTACAAGAATCAGTTTCGAAGGGGTCAGAAGGAGAGACTGCGCGAGCAGCAGAGGCATGAGGCTGAGGTCGAAGCTCTTAGGAGGGGAGATGAGGTCGATCTTCAGCTAGTTGTTGCGAACCCCTCCTTCAAGCCCACATTTGACCTTCTGGTAGGTATGGTCACCAATTCCATATGAACCTTGATCGGTCGGCGGTGCCCTGAGTTTGACCTCGACAACATTACTTGCCCTCCAATTCCTACGTCGGTCGCCACCGAAGAGGTCGAGAACGAGTTTCATATTGTCAAGATCGAACCGATCAAAGGGGTCGAGGTGGAGAAGAGCCAAGAAGTGAAAGAGGCTGAGGCTTTCCTGAATGACAACATCGAAGAGGAGATCGAGAAGAAGATTGATGAAGATGCCGCCGTTTAGGGGATGCCTTGTTGTCAATTTTGTTTTGTAAAAACCTTCTGATACTTTGCTTTACATTACCAAACTCTGATACTTTTACTGCTGCGCACTTTACATTTTCATTGAATGATTAGCTTTGACTTTAAATGTCTTCTTGATTCGATTACCTCTTTTATAACTTGTGCGCTTCAACCTTGTTGTGTTGTATGCTTACTGTAATATATTCTTATAGAATCAGTTAGGTCTTCACACTTCGACACCGACCTTCTTATTGGGTCAGTGACGACGACTGTGAGGAGTCTGGGATTGGTATCGACTGATTAACAGCCTCGGTATCAGGCTCTGGACTTGTGTTGCATAATGGGCAGGCAGAGGTCAGGGTGGGCATCGCCCCTCCGACGATCAAGTTAGTAATGGTTTAGATGAGAGAAAACACTTAAAGTAAAGTAAAGTAAAATATAGAGTAGAGTAGGCGTATCTGTCGTACTATTGATAGTACTTTTTTAGATGTTTGATGTTCCAACTGTTCTGTACTTCTCTTCCTTTTGTTGTTTTGAGTTGATAAGCCTCGTGTCCTACTATCCTGATGACCCTGTAGGGACCCTCCCATTTGGGGGCCAACTTTCCTGCGCTGGAGTCCTTGGTATTTTGAAATACCCTCCTTAAGACTAAGTCTCCCTCTTGGAAACTTCTGAGCTTCAGTCTTTTGTTATAGAATCTCTCGACCTGTTGTTGCCGTAGGGAGGCTTTAATCACTGCATCGTTTCTTACTTTATCTATGAGTTCTAAGTCGACCAGGAGTCGCTCAGCATTAGTTTTCCCGCCGGAGTGTTCTACTCTCGGACTGTGGGCGAAAATTTCCACAGGCGCCACTGCCTCGACTCCGTATGCCAAGGAGAAAGAGGTTGCGCCAATAGCGGTTCTTGGGGTAGTTCGATAGGACCATTGCACAGCCGGGAGTTCTTCTACCCATCTTGAGCCATGCGGGTTTAGTTTTTTCTTCAGGGTGGCGATCACGATTTTTTTGTCGACTCTGCCAACCCGTTGGCTTCGGGGTAGCACGTAGTCGAGAACGTTAACTTGATCCCGTAGGTGTTGCAGAAGGTTTGCATTCATCGCTGGCGAACTATCGCCCATTATCGGTGTGTATTTCTTTGGGTATGCCAAAGCGGCACAGCACATGTTTCCACAGAAACTTGACGACTTCCAGGTCTCAGGTCTTTTCTAAGGCTTCACCCTCGACCCATTTGGTGAAGTAATCCATCACCATAAGTATGTGGTCTTTCTGTCCCGTTTCTTTCAGGAGTGGGCCTACCAGATCCATTCCCCATACCATGAATGGCCATGGGGTGATTGACGCGTGGAGGGGTTCTGCGATCCGGTGGGTTGATGCCTCAAAGCGCTGACAATTATCGCAGCACCTGACGTGGTTGGCTGCATCTTTCTTTAACGTTGGCCAGTAGAATCCGACCGTGATTACATTGTGGGACAAGGAGCGAGCCCCGGCGTGATTGCCGCAGTCGCCTTCGTGCACTTCTGACAGTACCAACTCAATTTCGGGAGAGGCAATACATCGGAGGAGGGGTCCCCCGAACGATCGTCGGTACAACTTGTTGTTGATTAGGGTGAACCTTGCGGTCGTCCTTTCGAGTTTGATGGCTTCATTTTTGTCATTCGGGACGTACTCTTCTGCCAAATATCAAATTAGAGGGACCCTCCAACCGCTTTCGCCATGGTCGATAGGTGCAACGTGACCTCGTGTGGCGATAGATGGCGATGGCAGCCATACTTCGGGAACTGGTCGGTTTTTTGGAGCCGTGCTTGTGGTAGCTAAGCTGGCCAAAGCGTCTTCTCGGGCGTTCGACTCAGGAGGGATGTGGTGGAGATCCCACTCATCCATCCTATCCTTGAGCTCTTCGACCTTCGCATGGTATAGCTTCAGACGGTCTTCTTTTACGGCGTAGGTTCCATCTAATTGGTTGACAATCAACTGGGAGTCGCTCTCTGCGCGTACCCTACGAGCCCCGAGTTCCAGGGTTAACTCCATTCCTTGGATGAGGGCTTCGTAATCGGCCTCGTTATTTATCGTGGGGAAATCGAGATGGATGGCTCGTTCACAACTTTCCCCTTGAGGGTCTGTCAATACTACTCCAGCCCCGTTGCCGTGCATGTTGCTGGCACCATCGATCCCTAGGGACCATAAACTAGCATCGGCGTCGGCCTACATTATGCTAGCGATCTCGTTTTCTGCTTTAAGTTGTAAGTTAGTGGTGAAGTCAGCTAGCACTTTTGACTTGATGACATTCGGGGTTCGTACTGGATTCTGTAACCTCTGACTTCTACAACCCATTTGAGCAGTCGGCCCGAGAGGTCGGGCTTTGACAGCACTCCATGTATTGGGTACGCGGTTACCACTTTTACGAGGTGCACTTTGAAATACGGACGTAGCTTGCGAGCGACTTTGACGAACACGAGTGCAAGTTTCTCGAGTGCGGTGTAATGGGTTTCGGCGTCTAGCAGCGACTTGCTGGCGTAATGCACTGGGTGCTGTTTGCCGTCGAATTCACGTATTAGGACTGCTCCGACGGCGTGGTCTGATACTGACAGATACAACAGTAATGTTTCACCGTCAATTGGTTTGGAGAGCAGTGGTGGGCTGGCGAGATAACCTTTCAATTCTTCGAGCACCTTTGTGCATTCCTCGGTCCATTCGAAGCGCTTTTCCTTTCGGAGTGTGTTGAAGAATGAGTGAGTTCGCTCAGAGTATCGTGAGATGAAGCGACTCAGGGCGGCGAGTCGACCGGTGAATTTTTTGCACCTCCTTGGGTGTCTTAGGATGTTCGATACCTTGAATGGCCTTGATCTGTGTGGGGTTCGCTTCAATCCCTCTTTGAAAAGCTTCATCGAGGTGAGTCACGTGGTCTTGAGAGCTTAGGGACTTGACGAGCATGTCGTCGATGTAGACCTCCATTATTTTGCCGATTTTTTCTTTGAACATAGAGTTCACCAGGCGTTGATACGTGGATCCGGAGTTCTTCAATCCGAACGACATCACTTTGTAGCAGTAAATGCCCTGGCTGGTAACGAAGGTGGTCTGCTCTTTGTCGTCGGGATGCATTTGTATCTGGTTGTACCCCGAGAAAGTGTCCATAAAGCTAAGGAGTTTGTGGCCAGCCGTGGCATTGACGATCGCATTGATGTGTGGTAGAGGGTAAGGGTCCTCTGGGCATGCCTTGTTAAGGTCTGTGAAATTGATGCAAACCCGATTCTTGCCGTTCTTCTTTTTCACGACAACCACGTTGGCAAGCCAGGTGGGATAGTGCACCTCTCGGACTGATCTAATGTCGAGGAGATTCTGTACTTCTTCATTTATTGCTTGATTCTTTTCTGCAGAGAATTTTTGCCTCCTCAGCTGGACAGGTCTACAGTTGGGGTCGACCTGCAGGCGGTGTGTGATGATGGTTGGGTCGATTCCCCGCATGTTGCGGTGCGACTAGGCAAATACGTGTGCTTTGCATCGGAGGAAGTTTAGGAGTGCATCCCGTACGTCAAGAGCGAGCTCTACTCCGACGAAGGTGGTGCGGGTTGGGTCAGTGTCATTGATGACGACCTCCTCTAGCTCCTCGGCTTCAGGTCGAGCCGACGGGATCGATTGTGTGTCGTGCTATTATGCGCAGACAACTTTGAAGCTGGCGTAGTAGCATTCTCTTGAGGCTTTCTGCTCTCCCCGGATCGTCTAGACTCCCCAAGATGTAGGGAACTTCAGGACTTGGTGGTATGATGACGGAATTTCCTTGAGCTCGCGGATCCATGGGCAGCCAAAGATTGCATTATGTGCGGACACCGTGTCTACTACTTGGAATTTTACGTCCAAATCCAGTCCCCCGCAGTACATCGACAAGGTCATTTCACCTACTGTCTGCTGTTGATCCCCGTTGAAGCCGTACAGGGTCATCGTGACCAGCTCCAGCCTGCTCATGGAAATATGCATTTCTCTCATGGCCCGGAGGAACATGATGTTTGCCAAACTTCAATTATTGACGAGCAGCCTTTTCACCTGGCAATTGGAGATTAGGAGCGAAATCACGAGTGCATCGTGGTGAGGGTGGACGAGGTTAGGTGTATCTTCGAATGAGAACTCGATTGTTTCATGTTCCGGTTTGAAAGTCGCGCCGGGAGCTCCTTGGTGCTAGGCTCTTCGGGCTCTCTTGGCTGCTGACTGTGACTTTCCACTAACTTCCGACCCTTTTACGATGACGTGGACTGTTTGCTTGGGTTGTGGAGGCTTGTTTTGAGGTTCCATGTTCCCTGTGGGGTTAGTCTGCCTTCCCTTCCTCCAGGTGTTTTTGCCTTTGTTGGTCAAGTATTCTGTGAGGAAACCACATTCTTTAGGAGTTCTAGGACTTCCAGGCGGAGGGCTTGGCACTCCTCGGTTTTGTGTCCGTGGTCGTTGTGGAAGCCACAGAACTTCGTATCACGCATCTTCAGATCTAACTTCATCTTTCCCAGCCACTTCACTGCGTTCTCGAGGTTCTTGAATACGTTATTGACCAAATAGTTCTGGTCGATGCAAAGGTTGTAGGGCACCGAGGATACTTCACCGACCCTTGGTGTCTGGCTATAGGGGTGATTGCATCTTTACCGACGGTCATTACGGTAATCCCTCTGGTCAACATATCTCAAATTTAAAGGCTTGGTTCTTGGCCAATCTCTTCTGTGCAGGTCAGCCAGCTCGTATGCTTTTTGCTCGTTTAGTCACGCAATACGATTCGGCTTGTCGTCCTCCCAATTAACTTTGGCCCAGGCTTAGGCGAGGACCGTGTCCATGTCGTAGCAGGGATGGCTGGTTAGATCGCGGTAGAGTTTCGAAGTCATGTCTAGCTCGTTCTTGAAGGCAAAGACTGCGGTCAGTGGAGGGCAGTTCGGTATCGAGACGAGCTCTTGGTTGAACCGACCAACGTAAGACCTCAATGACTCCCTCTTCTTGATGCGTATGCTATTGAGCGTGTCAGGGTGCTTGGTCATGCGCCTGCAGTTCGAGTATTGCTTCGGAAAGGCTATGTGCAGCTTCGAGAATATGGAGAAAGAACCTCTAAGGAGATTGATGAACCATTGGAGCACGGGTCAAGTAAGACTAGACTCGAAGCTCTTGTACATGCAGACTTTGCGGAGGTCACCAGGGATAGACGTGGTCAACACCTTCTGCTTGTAGAGGGCCACATGATCCTCGGGATCAGTCGTGCCGTCGTATAGCAGGAACGAAGGCAGCGTGAACTTTGCTGAGATGTCTGTATTGGTGATGTCGGGAGTGAACGGCGAGTCGGCATAGCTATCACAAGGAATCATGGTGTCCGGGGTGATCACGCCCAAAATCCTGGTCAACAGCTTCTCAAACATCGACTTGCAAGCTTCAAGTCGCCTCTCGTATTCGCTCCTCATATCGGTCACTCTCTCTTGGTCGGTAGGGAGGTGCCTGGTCGGCCGAACGATCGTCGCACCCGAGGCACTGTACTTGAGGATTTTCCCACCAGACGGGTCGACATCGATCACATCGTCCAGCTCTCGTGCGAGGTTCCTTCGAGGGTCGATCTGCTTTTCGCCCGTAGAGGGTTCCTCAACGATCGACTGGTTTTTGTGGGCGTTTGCCTCCTAGCGAAACTGCTAGTTTTCTTTCCGCCGCGAGTGATTTGTCGCATGCAGCTCCATGATCCTAGTATCCATTTCTTTCACGAGCCTCCGATTCTTTGGCGAGGTGAGCCAGCATCACATCAGCATATCTGGAGGCACAACCTGGGTGCCACAGGTTTGCAGGGTTCGCCGAACCAACTCGTCGGCATGAATGAGTTCGGATGTTCTTCTGGGTCCAATGGGAGGAGTCCCCGTCGGATTGTCGGTTTGCCTCCCGGTCTTCTCATTGTTACCTGCCATTAAATTAAGAGGAATAGTCCCAATAGGCCCACGGTGGACGCCAAATATTGAGGTTCGATTTACGGATAATGGAGCTCTTGGAACTTCGTTAAATAATAACAGAGAACAACAAAAATTACGATTAACAATACGGAATATAAAAATGAAAGAGACAAAAAAAATAGAGGAATGTCGTTTTTTATTCAATATCAATAGCTTCTACAGAGAATTCAACAGCGTAACGATGTAGTTTTAAGCGTGTAAAAGAGATACAAAATCAGTCCCTTACTCCTCTATTTATAGGCGATAGAAGGAGAGAGGACACTCAACCTACCCCTAGCTCCGGTCGGTTCGCGTTCGCCGGGGTCGGTTAGGGCTCCTTAATGGTCACGTGCTGCCAGGCTCCTAGGGTTACTTTGGGGACCTCCTCGATACCGACCCTCTTAGATGCTCGGTGCTGAGGAGATGAGTGGGTCGATGGCGAACTCTGAACTTAGGCGATTCCATGTCTTCTGCTTCTACGGGTGGGCCTGCTTCTTTAGCCCAATTGATACTTGGGCCGATTTGCTTATCAGGTCTGGGCCTCGTGGGCCTGGCCCCAACAGGTATATAATGAATGTTAGATATATAATGCATGTTTTCTTGGTATACAATGCATGTTTGCTAGATATATAATGCATGTCGATGTTTAATATGCAAATATAATCTTAAATAAGTACAAAATGACAAAAATACCTTATAATGCAATTTTTTTGAGATAAAATGACGAAAATTCTAGTAAAATCCTGAGCGTACATTCATTAAAATCAATGGCGAGAATTAATTCTTATTTCTCATGATAAGAAGTGTTCTCACTGAATTGCATCTATATATATATATATATATATATATTATAGGGTAGTAATTATATGATAACACATTTTTAAATAATAACATAATACTATAAAATGCACCTATCCAAAACTGAAAATGCATTATATAGTGGAAAAAAATGCAGCTACTCAGGAGCATTTTTTGTATAGGATTGATGCATTTTTAAAAAATGCACAAAATCCACCTATAAAATGTTATTGTATTTAGGTTTTGATAAAAGATGCACCAATTCCGCATATAAAATAGTAAGTGCATCAATTATGCAGTAAAAATGATGCATTTATTTGCATTTGCTTATGCATTTTTCAGCCATAACAAATGCATTTCCTGGTTAGCATGTTAGCATATGGAAATGGGTTAGTATATGATCATATATATATATATATATATATAAATTTAATTAATATATTTAATACTAATCTAATAAAACAAAATCTTTGATATCTTCTCATCACATACTATTTAACACCCTGTTATCCACGCATGCGCTATATGTGGCCGTAAACAGGAAAGGAGAAAAAAAAGCATGACTTCCCAACGTTTCGGATCTTTTTGCTTGCACAATTTTTTGTCGTCTGTAATCAGTGGGAATGTTTTCTTTATTTGGTAATAAATTCTTTTATGTCGGCATTAAGATGCAAAATCTAGAATTAATTCAACATTTCATACTATAGTTATGACTTATTTGCCTCTTAATCCTATTTTTCAAAATAATAAACAGATGCAAAAATTGGATAAATCAATATAATGATCCAACCCTTAGACTACTCACTGTGGGTGGGGTTGTTGCAGGTTGTAAATCCATGTGGCAAAAAAGAAGTATAGGTGGAATTTGAAAAAAAAAATATAAATTCAAGCAGCTGCAACCGAAGTCACACTGCAACATGCTGCAACCCAAACAAAAATATAGTCTTCCAACTAGAAGCTGCCAAGTGTCAGCTGGTAGGTTAATTATATATTATATATTTTTATTTTAAATTATAAAAGCTATATATTATTAATAAAAATATATACATGTAATTTATATCAAAATTTATCATTTTTTTTCTCTATCAATAGAGTCCAATATTGATATATTTTCACAAACAAAACAAATTTTTTCTTTTGCTTGTATTACTTCTTAAATTTTTCAATTTTAAAGTTATAGATCAAAATCATCAAAATTATTTCTCCAACCCTCGAAATTATCCAAATTACCCTCAAAGTTATAATATCTTTTAATTCTATTTATGAATTTAAATTATATTTTTCTATATTTTGTAGATTTATACAAATTGAATTAAAATTAATATAAATAATATATAGAAATAAAATAAAGTAAAAATAAAATAGATTGTAGGTTGTTGAAAGTTATTGTAGTGAGTGAAAATTGAATTGGGTTGTGGGTTGTATATGTGGAGGAGAGAGAAATTTAAAAAATTGGGTTGTATTGGGTTGTTGAGGTTATGATAGTGGGTAATCTTAGAGCGGAAACAATCTTATCCCACGTCCTACTTGATTTCATTTTAAATTGGTGGCTAGTTCTACAAACCAATTCAAATATTTTTTTAATGTATTTTATTCTTTTTCACGCACATCCTGAGAAATTACTCGAAGAGTCACGCGCATCATAGTTCTATCCCAAACTAACATAATTTTTGTAGCGTGTTTTATCTTCACTTACCCGCTCCCTAGAAATTTTCGAGGGGTCACTCATCATATTTTTATCCCTTGGATCAAGTACACTAACTTTGATATTTTCCTAAAGTGAGTGACATAAAAGATATATAATATTAGGCAAAAACTTGCGTTAGGCAGGCCTAAACGGTTTAGGCGGGTTTTATCCTACCCAAATGGGTTCACCCATCCCAAATAGGGTATATTATATGGGTTTGGGCTTGGGTTAATGGATAAAATCCGTCTAAAGCTTGGGTTAATGGATAAAACCCGCCTAAATCATTTAGGCCTGCCTAACCCAAGACCTTCCCATAATATTAATATAAGTAGTACAATCAACTCCTTTAAATTCTCTAATTCCTACATAATTTCAGAATTTCTTTCAATTTATTGCGGCCTCTATTTATCCATTTTACTATATGCACGGCTCAACTATTGAAAATCTTATAAAAATCATTCATTTTTTCGTGCTTTTTATGATCCTTACAATTAATCTATTAGATTAAGAGAAAGTCTTGGTTTAGGCAAACTTAAATAATTTAGGCGGGTTTTATCCATTAACCCAAGCTCAAACCCATATAATATACCCTAATTGAGATTAATAAATCTTATTTGTGATGGATCAACTCATTTGAATATGATAAAACCCACATAAACTGTTTAGGCCTGCTTAACGCAAGATTTTGCTTTAGATTAAAGTGTTAATGAAAACTCCCCCACCAAAATCAAAGATATAGGGGGGCAGGGGACACGCAAGAGAGATAAGAAAAAGAGAGGTAACTGCTCCATAAATCCGGCGCGAATAAATAGTAGTCTTGTCGTAGTTAGCATTGACCACCACCAACCGTCACCGACCATATCTCATTCCGCCGCGTGTCACGCTACCGCCTTCCTACACTACTACGTGGAACTTTTAACGGACTACAATTCATATTTCACTCCTCTCTCTCTCTATCTCTTATACAAAATCTTCAACAGTTGCATATTTATGGAGTTGAGAGTAGTTAGTACCCCAGACCCACACGTTTTTCTAAATATATATTTTTTTTAAAAAAAATACTACTCCATTTTAGTGATGGGTCGACCTCATAATATTGCAGTCGAGACCCAGCTTAAATATTGCTTTCACTCCTACAATGATGGATACACCTTCGTATGGATCTGGGTAATCTGAATGACCCGTAAAATTAATTAATTTTAATATTATATTATATTTTATTTTTATGATTATTTTCGTATTTTTCATGTTAAACATATCATATTTATTAAAGCTAAAATTTTCATCATAATTAAGCAAGTCATTTCGGGTTGATCTGAAAATAAACAGGTCTTATTCAGATTGGTGTGTAACATATTACTATCAAGTCAAAACCCTACCTGTCAAAAATTCAATTGTCACCCGTAGTTCTCAGCTAACTCAGGAAGAGTCAACTAGCAGTTAAGAAAACTTTATAACCAAGAGGTTTAATGTCTCAATTCAGTTACACTCTAATAGCTAGTTGATGTTGTTGGGTTTAAATTATCTGGAAGCAAATAAAAGCATATAACTAAAATCAATAAAATGAAACATAATTTAAGTTGTTTAGGAGCCCAACTGTTCCTATATTCATTCTACATTCACTTCGAACGGAATTCACTATCCCTAGTTGCTTACGATAATTCATTAAGATTTACAACTTTGAATCTTCTCTTACTAAGTCTCCACACCTAAATAATAGATACCGTAATTGGTTGATTATTTGGACCAATTAAATCATTTAAATGTTTAAAGGGCCGGAGTTGATCGACAAGCCAAGTGGACATCTGAAGATAATTGCGGACACCAACTGAAATATCCGTCGAAGGACATCATCTTCTCTACCCACAATGAAGATAGAATGAAAGATACATCCCACTGCGAGAACTCCAAGAAAATATGAACATTTTGAAAAGCTCTGCAAAGAATCCGATTAGATAACCAACAAATAGTATAAGTCTCTGTCCAGAAGTATGTATCCTTTGCAATGATTCTTGGAAAACAAAAATAATATATATATATATATATATATATATATATATATATATATATATATAATCACTTTGACTATCCAAAAATCTTAAATAATTAATATTAATATTATGTATACATTCAAATATTAGCCAAAGTTAAATGAACTTTTCAATAAACCCTTACTATTGACCTACTATTTACAAGATTTAGAAAATTTCCAATTATTATTATTATCGAAATTATCATTTCAAAAATATATTAACCGGATTTGTTGACATTCTATCATATTGAAATTTTATATTTATATATAAATAATTAGATTAAATATTAAAAGAATGAATGTATGCAATTTAAAAATGATTGATACAATATATTTTTACAATTTTTTAAGTGAGTTTGCAATTCAATTTTAAATAATTTTATTCACGAATAAAGTGTAATCAAATTCTTCAAAAGTGTAATAACATCTACAAAATAAATAAATAATAAGACTTCGTCATTTGAGAGCATTTTAGGATAATTTGCTATTTCCTTTTTAATAATTTGTGATTTGAGTATTTCATTCACAACTTATGATAATTAATGAAATAAAAAATGTAAAATCAAAATAAATAATTGTTTTGCAACTTGATTATGATTTCAACTTGCTCATTTAAGATTTAAGTCGACCATTTGTGATTTGGTACATTTATTGAGAGAAAGAAATTTAGAAAAATGTACAAAAATGTTCATCGTTTGACATGCTTGTGAGTTAATCCGAATTGTGATCTAGTATCATCTTTTGCGCGTCGGGTTTACGTCTTATTTTTTTTAAAAAAAAACATTAATTAGTTTTTTATTTGATTTTTGTTGAGGTTCGATTTATCGGGATAAATGGAGCTCTTGAAATTAATTAAAAGACAACAAGTAACAACAAGAAAGATAATTAATAAAGCGTAAAATAAAGGGCAATTTAGATGAAAATTAAAGAAAGTAAACGAGAGAGCGAGATAAGATTCGTATTTAAAGTATGAATTCTGGAGTGATTCCGACAACGTTACAACGTAAGTTTTATAGAGAGAAAAAGGTACCAAAAAAAAAATTCTCTACCCCTATTTATAGACAAGATAGGAGAGATAATGCTAACCTAACCCTAGCTATAGGCAAGCTCGTGCTCGCAGTGATTTTCGAAGCGGCTCCGGGTTTTTCGGGGTCGGTTAGGGTTTTCAACGGTCATGCGCAACCAGATTTCTTTAGGGTTTCACGTCCTCCTCACCACTGACCCCTGATCATGATTGATATCGAGAAGATAGAAGGGTCAGTGTCGACCTCTTGACTAAGGCGATTCCGGGTCTTCTCTCACTCTAGGTGGGCCAGTGACTTTGGCCTGTCAATTATTTGGGCCGTTGAGCTTAGCAGGCCTGGGCCTCGGGGGCTTGGCCACCACAATAGCCTCTTTTGATTTCTGGGTCTATTGCACTGTAATCAAAACCTCCAATCGGAATGCGTTACAGAGTGCAGAATTTTGAGGTGTCCGAGAGACTATCCTCAGGGCCCGATAGGTGCTTCCGGAGAGAGCAACTCTGGTAGGGAGTAGCCCGGGATACTACTTCGTGCTAGTATGATGAAACCTTGGGTATACAAGCATATGGCTGTACCCGGTGGCACCGGGGTGCCGCCCCATGAGCCAATGCGTGGGTCTGGAATCCACATGGGTCAGAATAATTCCAGAGAATGTTCTCTAGCATGGAGCGGTACTTCATGCGTGCACTCTGTTTAGGCTCCAGAGAGCGTTTGTGGGATGAGTTCTGACGGATCACGAGGCACCTGTGGGTTTCCCAGGGGAAGCCCCACATTCCCGTTGATTATGCCAATCGCATAAGAGTTCGTCCCGTGATGTAAGTCAATAGTTTGTGGTTTTCCATGAGCGGGTTGACCTCGAGAAGAATCGGTGCTTGGGTGCGAGCCTCGAGGGTGCTCCGTGTTGATCACGGGACTTGAGTGGTTTGATTTTGCCGCCCTTGCGGTGGCATGACCGTAATTACCACAAAATCCGGGGGCAAATATGAGAAGCTGATCGGTTTTTGTGTTTTTAATGGGGGAATTGTTGCCCATTTCTCACTTTCACGTTTCCAAAATCGTACCACTCTTCCCTCCCCCTCTCTCTCTCTCTCTCTCGAAGGTCCATCTCTTCCGGAGAGAGTTACTATTTCGACGACTTTTTTGGCATTGCTGCTTCTTGCTCGTCCCAAACTTCACGTCGACTCCTATCCCCACTGTTGATAAGTTCATCACTCTACTCCTATCCCCCTTTTCACTTGATTTTTGCTTTTGTCAATGGTGTTTGTCGATTAGGATGCTTAGATTCGTGCTAGGGTAGTTGTAGGCTTTGGCGGTTTCACTAATTCGCGCGACCTTGAATCTAGGGTTTAAATCTATCGTTATTTACCGATTTCGGGTTATAGATGCATGTATTTGCCTTTTCTTAGATTGCATTATTTATTTGTTGAGATTTCCTTATGGTCTACTTGTTTTGGCATTGATTTTGGGGCGCAATGGCTCTGGTATATGGTGTGTTTGCTTGTCACTTTCCCTTCTAGGTTGATCCTGCAGTCAACTTTCCTCATATTTTACATTTAGTATCAGCGTTCTAGTCTTGTCTATCATTCTTTATTTGAGTCTTGGTTTTGGACTGTGCCGATCGCTTAGTTATGTCCCATTTTCCCTTCTTGCTTTGTAACCGAAGTTTTGGTCTTGGCTTGCAGCATCGTTCCTTTGATTGTTGCTTCAGGTTAGGGTTCTTTGCATTCCTTGTATGATTTTGCTTATCATTTCATTAGTGCTTTACGATTCATGCGCTTGTTGATTATTGGTGATTCGGTGAGTGTAGGCGGATGCCCGGGTAATGTTAGGAATAACTGATTTTGTTACATTGGTTAGGGTGGTTAGACTATGTTTATCAACAACCGGCCCAACCGCCCAACCACCCAACCTTTATTATATTTTATTAGTTTATCTCACTTCCACATCATCAATTATCACTCCAACTCAACCACAATATTTTTGCAAGTTTATCAATGACCATCCAACCACCCAACCACAATATATAATTTTCTTATTTGGTTTTATTTAAATTTTTTAAAATATAAATACAACTTGTAATTAAATTATATATAAATATAAATTATAAAATAATTAGTAAAATAAAATTGATATAAATTATATAAATAATACTCCCTCCGTCCCATAACATTAGTCATGTTTTCCTTTTTCGTCTGTCCCGAACATTAGCCATCTTTCCTAAAATGGAAAATAAATACACACTCACTAATAAAATATTAATATCCTCTATCTCTACTCGCATTGGTATGTGTGCCGGAATAAAACAAGACTAATGTTATGGGACGGAGGGAGTATAACTATTAGGAAATAAAATTACATTACATAAAATATTTTTAGATCATCACATTCAATTTAAAAAATACATATATCAATATTAGTCTCTATTTATAGAGAATAAAAAAATATGAACTTTGATATATTTTTTATTTATTTTTATTTTATTATTTAAAAGATATATAAATTTTAATATTATTGCTGTTGGAGCTAGGCCCACGGGGCCCAAGCCCAATAAGACGAATCGGCCCACGCAGGCAACCCAATCCAGGATGCCTGCCCACGAAGACCAACAGAGCGATCAAACCCATGAGGTCCAAGCCCGACAAACGCATCAACCCAAATGATGATTCGGCCCAAGTAACAAGCCCACTAGAAGCGGCAGAGGGGTGGAAAACGACCAAGTCAAGAGGTCCACACCGAGGCGCTCTGCTCTTCGATACGAGTAGTCGAATGGCTCGGTGTCGAGGCATTTCAAAGAGAGTAGCCCCAACGACCCGGCGACGCACGACCGTTGCAACCCTAACCGACCCCGAGAATCCCAGAATTTCCCCGAAAATCACGGCGAACCGTTAGCCGTCGGCACCTAGGGTTGGACCATGCGCCCCCACCCCTATCCTGTCTATAAATAGCGGTGGGGAGCTCATTTTTGACATCAATTCTTCTCTAGAGAAAAACTACGTTGTTACACTGCTATTTTTATCACTCAATTTATTATACGCGCCTATTCTCTTTCTAGCTTTCACGTCCAATTACAGTTTCTTTGTCATTTATCTCCAATTTCTTGTTAACAGTTGTTGTTATTTGATAAGAATTTCAAGGGCTCCTATTTCACCGAAATTCGAACCTCAACATTTGGCACCCACCGTGGGACCCTTGAAACTACTCTCTCTTTCTTTTTCTCTGATCTAATGGCAGACACTAACGAGAAATTCGGGAATCACAGCAAGAAGCCAACAGGAGCTCCCCGATGGGGTTTACTGGATCAGGGGGTCTCGTTCCCGTATACATATTGGTTTAGCAGACCTTGCAAACCAGTGGCGTGCAAGCCGTGCCCCCCGACATGTTGAACTCGATCCTCGCGCGGCTAGCCGAGGAATCTGAGAAAAATTAGAAGGGTGTGAAGGAGACGGATTCCAAGATTATGGAGTTGCACACCACGAATCACGCCCTGCGGAGGGAAAACGATCAGCTCCGCAAGGAAAGCACGCTCAAAAGTCAGCCGATCGTGGAGGAGCCGACCACCGGCGAAAGGCCACCGATCCTCGCAAGAATTTGGCCCACGATCTGGACGAAGCTGTCGACTTGGACACGCCCGCAGGGTTGGATCTCGGGCGTAGACCTTCAGGAGCGACGACCTATAGGCCACCTGAGTGCCTCGTCACCGAGCATCCACAAAGCGAGTACGAGAAGCGCCTCGAAGCTCGAATGGCAAACGTTGAAAAGCTCATCTCCTGTATCCCAGGAGTGATCCCACCGGATGCTCTGATACCACGCGACAGCTACGCCGACTCGCCTTTCACACCCGACATCATCAATACGGATGTACCAGCGAGGTTCGTGCCGCCATAGTTCCAACTGTACGATGGGACAACTGACCCGGAGGATCACATCGCTCTCTACAAACAAAAGATGCTGACCACCTCGATCCCGGGTGAACTCCGCGAGGCGTGCATGTGCAAGAGTTTTGGGTCTAGCCTGAACGGACCGACTCTCCAATGGTTCGTCAACCTACCAAGGTGTTCCTTCTCGACATTTTCCGAACTCCACATGACCTTCAGGAAGCAATACTCCAATTGTAGACGTGTGGCGAAGCATCCCGACGTGCTTAACAGCATACGCATAAAGAAAGGAGAATCACTGAGATCGTACGTCGGGCGCTTCAATCGGGAGCTCACCTCGATACCGAACTGTCCGCCCCTGACAGCGGTCTTCGCTTTCAAGAATGGCCTAGACGTATCCTCGAAGCTTTACCGCGACCTGACGAGCCAACCCTGCTATGACATGGACTCGGTCCTCTCGCAGGCCTGGGCCGAGATTAACTGGGAGGAGGACGAACCAAATTGTATCGCGTGGCTGAACGAACAAAAAGCTTACGAGCTAGCTGGTCAGTATCGAGGGGATTGACCAAGGGCAAGCTCCTCAAGCTCAAGGTACGTAGATCGAAAGGATTTCAAGAACGAGCATCTGTCCCGATGGGACCATCCTTTTAGTCGAGCATCTCGAGCCGGTAAAGTGCCCTATAGCCTTTGCATCGACCAAAATTATCTAGTCAACAACGTACTCAAGAGGCTCGGTGCCGCCGTGAAATAGCCAGCCAAGTTGAAGTCCGACCCCAAGACGTGAGACGTAAAGAAGTTATGTGGTTTTCATAATGATCACGACCACAAAACTGAAGAATGCCAAGCCCTGCGTCTAGAAGTGCTCGAGCTTTTAAAGAACGAATTCCTTACCGAGTACTTGATGAACAAAGGAAAAAACACTTGGACGAGGGGCAGGCAAGCCAACCCCGTTGGGAATGCAGAGCCCCAGAACAAACCACCACCCGCCGAGCGTACAATCCACGTCATCATCGGGGGCTCTGCGGCCAAGCGAGCCCGCAGGGTCCTCAATCAGGAGGTCCACCACATTAGCCCCGCGCAACAGCATGAAGCGATTGAGTTCACCACCGAGGATATGCCGGGGCTCATTCATCCGCACCATGACGCGCTTGTGATATCGCTTTTGATATCAAATTGCCAAGTGAAGAGGTTGCTCGTGGATAACGGCAGTTCCGCAAATATCATGTTCCTTCGAACATTGAAGGAGATGCAGATCCCTATGAGAAAGATAGAGCCGGTAACCATGATCCTCTATGGCTTTAACGGGGACCAACAGCGGACAGTAGGCGAGATCACCTTACCCATATACTGCGGAGGCCTGAACTTGGACGTGAAATTCCAAGTCGTAGACACCATTTTCGCGCACAATGCCATTCTGGGTAGACCTTGGATTCACGAGCTCAAAGCAGTCCTTTCATCATATCACCAGGTGCTTAAGTTCCCCACTCCCTGGGGAATCCAGACTATCAAAGGCGAGCAGAAGGTGTCAAGAGATTGCTACTACGCCAGCTTTCGAGTCGTCTGTGCGCAACAACACGGCTCAGCACCGACCCCTGCTGGTCGGCCAGAAGCCGAGGAGCTAGAGGAAGTAGCCATAGACGAGCCGGATCTGACTCGCACCACTTTCGTAGGAGCAGAACTTCCTGCTGATATCAGGAACGCCCTTGTGGGCTTCCTCCGGAGCAAGGTTCATACATTCGTTTGGTCGCATCGTGACATGACCGAAATCGACCCCTCGGTCATCACACACCGTCTCCAGGTCGACCCAAATTGCAGGCCGGTGCAGCAACGGTGATGGAAGTTCTCTGCGGAGAAAAATCAGGCGATAAACGAGGAAGTGCAGAAACTCATTAATATCGGGTCAGTCCGAGAAGTACATTACCCTACCTGGCCTGCCAACGTGGTCGTCGTAAAAAAGAAGAACGACAAGACTCGGGTTTGTATCGATTTCAAAGACCTAAACAAGGCATGCCCGAAGGATCCCTACCCCCTACCGCACATCGATGACATAGTTAACGTGCACGAGCTGCTAAGCTTTATGGACGCGTTCTCAGGATATAATTAGATCCAGATGCACCCTGACGACCAAGAGAAGACCGCCTTCATCACCAGCCAGGGCATTTATTGTTACAAGGTGATGCCCTTCGGGCTAAAGAGCGCAGGCTCAATATACCAATGCCTTGTTAACTCCATGTTCAAGGAGAAGATAGGAAAAATGATGGAAGTCTACATTGACGACATGCTCGTCAAGTCACTCAGCTCACGGGATCACGTAGCTCATCTGGAAGACGCCTTTCAGACTTTGGAAAAGTACAACATGAAACTAAAACCGACAAAGTGCTCATTCGGGGTGTCCTCCAGCAAGTTCCTCGGTCACATAGTAACCCAAAGAGGGATTGAGGCAGACCCTGCGCAGATCTGGGCTATACAGAACATAGAGCATCTGAGGTCGCCAAAAGAAGTCCAGAAACTGACTGGGCGTCTCGCGGCCCTCAACCGCTTCATATCGCGTTACTCCGAGAGAACCCATTCTTTCTTCAGTACATTGCGGAAAGGAAAATGGTTTGAATGGACTGAAGAATGTGCAAAGGCGCTCGAAGAACTAAAAGCTTATCTAGCCAGCCCACCACTACTATCCAAACTGGTTGATGGCGAAATTCTATTGCTTTACTTATCAGTCTCAGACCACGCGGTTGGGGCTGTTCTAGTACGCGAAATGGATGGCAAGCTGCACCCAGTGCACTACGCCAGCAAATCCCTACTAGATGCGGAAACCCAATACACTGCTCTAGAAAAACTAAGCTGCTAAGCTTTATGGACGCGTTCTCAGGATATAATTAGATCCAGATGCACCCTGACGACCAAGAGAAGACCGCCTTCATCACCAGCCAGGGCATTTATTGCTACAAGGTGATGCCCTTCGGGCTAAAGAGCGCAGGCTCAATATACCAATGCCTTGTTAACTCCATGTTCAAGGAGAAGATAGGAAAAACGATGGAAGTCTACATTGACGACATGCTCGTCAAGTCACTCAGCTCACGGGATCACGTAGCTCATCTGGAAGACGCCTTTCAGACTGTGGAAAAGTACAACATGAAACTAAAACCGACAAAGTGCTCATTCGGGGTGTCCTCCAGCAAGTTCCTCGGTCACATAGTAACCCAAAGAGGGATTGAGGCAGACCCTGCGCAGATCTGGGCTATACAGAACATAGAGCATCTGAGGTCGCCAAAAGAAGTCCAGAAACTGACTGGGCGTCTCGCGGCCCTCAACCGCTTCATATTGCGTTACTCCGAGAGAACCCATTCTTTCTTCAGTACATTGCGGAAAG
>JAPKLW010001366.1:11151-88217 GCA_026898455.1 Plectranthus barbatus | reverse complement strand
TCTTGTGTAGTTAGAGGTTTAATTTGATTGAACTTTTAGCCGCATCAGCCCTCTTCCTCGGTGCCATCAACGATGAAGCTATCGGCCTCCCTCTCCTCGAGGCTTTTTGAGGTGCCAGCATTGTCGATCTGCTCCTCAGTAGCGACCACCAGATCGGGCTCAGCCACCACCGTCTCGGTGTTGACCGGTGGAGGGGTCGGAGGGCACGTAACGTTGCCCATAGGGGTATAAATGAACTAAACTGTTCGTGAGCTACTCGGATCTCGACTCGATAAAAGCTCGTTTGAGTTTGTTTAGTAAAGCTCGTTTATTAAATGAACCAAACTTGAGCATCATAGTATTCGACTCGTGAGCTCGTGAGCAGACTCGTTAGCTAAAATTAGTAAGAAATATAAAATAATTACTTTTATAAAATTAATATTTTTATGATTTAAAAGTAATAATAATGATAAATCTATCTAATAATGAGAAAAATTTAGAATTTGAGCATGAATATGATATTTTTTTTGGAATAAATAACATTTTCTTCAAAATAATAATGAAAATCTTAAATATATTCTAAATTTAGAAAGTTCGTTTAGGCTCGGAAAAAGCTCGATAACGTTCGTGAACATCAAAGTATTCGATAAAAAAGTTCGAAGCTCGACTCGAAACTAAATCAGTCAAACTTGAGCACGACACTACTCGACTCGACTCGGTTCAATTACACCCCTAGTTGCCCAAGTCAAACTCAGAGCACCTCCGACCGACCAAGGTGCAGATCGAGCCGGTCACCATGTTAACCAGGAGATCGAAGATCGACTTAAAAGAAGGGTTCGCCACCAGAAGTTCCATGTCAACCCCCGTCCCTGTCTTCAAGGCCTCGATCTCAGCATCGTGCCTTTGCTGCCCATTCAGCCTCTTCTCCTGGCTCTTCCTAAGCCTTGCCCTGCAGGACTTCAGCTCCTCTTCCTTCTTAGCGAACTTGGCATCAAACTCCTCCACCGCTCGCTTCAAATCGCCATCCAGCACTTTGCACCAATTCGAAAGAGTGGCGCGCTCCTTCTTCAGCTCTTCGTACTTCTTGCACCACTCCTCAGAACCGAGCTGTGCATCGTGCAGCTCGGAGGAGACCTGAGTAAGCTTGTCGGCTAGATCCTTGCGCTTCTTTCGCTCGACCTCGAGCTCCCTCCTCGACTGGCTGATCCCTTCACTCACTGATTCGAGCGATTTGATCACCTTCTCGGTGTAGATGGCAAACTCTCGAGTAGTCTGCAGCAGAAGGCGAGCGTTAAGTCAAAAATGAACGCTAAGTCGTAAAGTTAAGAGATTACCGCTTGCATCTTTTCCTCCATCAGGAAGGAGTCACGCGCATAGGCGCTATCGAAGTCGTCCACTTTGATGTCGCCATCCAACATCCTCTTCACATGAATAGCGTAGGCCGATGTGGAGGTGGAAATGTCAGCCGCCGAGCCAGTGCCAGCCAAGACGACTTCCAGACTCCTCGCCTGGTCATAGGAAACCGACCGAGCTCTAGAATCATCCCCACCCTCGGGGCTTTTCCTCCTCCTCCGGTCACTATGCCTCGGAGGCAAGGAGGTCCGGGTCAAGGGAACCGTGAGCGTCGGAGGATGACTCGCTGGAGTGTCCGAGGACCTCGCAATCAGTACGGAACTAGAGGCGTCCCCAGCGCGAGGAGTGGCAGCAACACGAGTCTCTGAAGTGCGTCTCTTTGGTAGCGGTTGATTCTCTGTCGGTGTCGAGGAGCTGACCTCCCTTTCACGCTTCTTGGCGTGCATCGCCGCGAGCAAATCAGCTGGAGACAATCCGGCCATGTCTGGGGGCAGCGGTTCCTTCTTCCCATTTTTGTTAGTCCAATGTTCAGCACCGACACTTCTCTTGCCTCGCACCGAGTTGAACCTTCGATCCGCTCGCGAGTAAGAAATGTCTATGTGAGTGCTCTCTTCGGAAGTAAGGACCATCTGCTTATACCCTGCACAACAAATAGGAGACACGGTTAGTAACCGAGGAGAAATTTGAACCAAACTTCACACTTAGAGAAGGATGCCCCACTCATAGGCACTCCACCCTCGGACAAGAACTCCGGCTCGGAATGACTCATGTCGGCCCAAATCCATAGATTTTTCCACCGAGGAGTATTCTGCGCACACTTCGTGATCATCGGCTCGGCAAGAGAGTCCCTCTTCGATAAGAAGTAGTATCCCGCCTGGTACCTAGCGAGGCGATAGAGAAAGTGCCACTCTCTCAGAGTCGGATAACCGAGCCCAGCGTCAAAGAATACAAAGAGAGTCCCCAGCATATGACACCAGCTAATGGGAGCCAACTGAAAGGGCGCCAACCCATAAGACATGAGCACTGCGCTGAAGAAGGCATGCGGGGGGAAGGCGTCACTGGCAGAAAGAAAGCCACCTCGTCAACCCGCGGCGGGCTACAACACCTCTCCACGGGCCTAGGGAGCATATACTTCATTTTATGGCAAGCAACCCCAGCCGAATACCTCTTCACGGCATCCTCAGTAGCAATGGATACCGCTTGCCGGACCGGATCATCGGGATTTACCTGATCCTTCTTGACGAAGGACATGTCCCTCACAAGAGGTCTAAACAAATCCTCGCTGTCGTCGCTCTCCTCGGCCTCGCGATCTGACCTCTCCTGTTCGGACACCTCCTCGGGGTCGAGATCCATCACGGGCGGCTCTTGCTCGAACCGACCCCCTTCAGAACCCGAGGAGACGGCCTCACGCCCCGGTGATCTCCCAGTACCAACTTCGGTCGACCCCGAAGAAGAAGAACGCTCCACGATAACCTCGACTGATACCATTATCACCTAATAACTGGGAATGCACCAAAAACACAAAACGCAAAATTGAAGAAGAAAAAACAGAGGCCCCCGCAAAGCAAAAGGAAAAGGGAAATGGAACGTACGCACGCAAACAAACGAAAGGGAAAGGACCTCAAGAAGCAAAGCAACCGAAGAAAAATCCAAAACAAACCAAACGAAACAAGCAACCTAAACCGAACACTCCATGCATGCGGCTATACACTCAGGAGCACGATAAACTTTCATATTCGTCGTTTTGCATACCACCCAACACACAAACAATAACGCAATTTAATCCCCGAAAGCAAGATTTAGGCAGGCATGAAAGGAAAGCAATTCACTAATCTATTCAAGTCCTAGGCGTCAATCGAAATTAAAACTCGCGAAACAATCAATCAACGCAAAGACAGACGCAAACAGCAATCAGAAAACTTTTTAAACTCACGAACGGATGCGAGCGAAATCGAGAACATTGTCAAATATAGTCAAATCGAAAACCTCTCTAAACATGCGATCGAATAACAAAACAAGTCCAGTCAAGTAAGCGAGCGGAGCGATGGGTGAATAGCATACAAATCCGCTAGGCACCACTTCAGGAAATCCCCATAACCGAATAAACTCCACGAATCAACGGAACACCACAGATGAATCCAAAGACAAATCTCGGCAAAAAAGATAGAGAAAAGCGGAAGTAGAAGGCACGACTGATTAAAGAGATTACCTTAATCGATGATTCAGAGCAGCAATCGGAGCGAGAACGCCGGAGTAATCATCAGAACAGTCACTTTGCCGTCGCCGGAATAGCAGTAATCGGAAGGAGAAATCGAAAGTTTGAAGTCGGAAGTGAAAGTGGTGGAATGAAAGGCTGATCGCCTACTTATACAGCAAAATCGTTCGCATCCTCGAATTCACTCCCGGAGTCTAATTTAATTACAGTCGTGCCACAGAGTGGGCGGCAAAATAAAAAAAACCGTTCAAGGAAATGGGTCGACACCGAGGAGTCGAATGATTCGGTATCGAGCCCCTTTAATCATCAGTCGCGACCAACATAAGTGGACTCAAGGCAGCAAGACCCCCAGCGGGGAGAAATATAACGCGATCAACACCATTAACGGGAATGTGAGGCTTCCCCCGGGAACTCACCAGGTGTCCTACGATCCACTATAACTCGCACTGCCAGCGCTCTACGGAGCCTAAACAGAGTGCACGCGTGTGAGCACCGCTCCACGTAAGAGAACATTCCCGGGAATGGTTCTAACATGCGTGACCCCCGGACTCACGCTTAAGTCGCGGGGCAACACCCCGGTGTTCCCCGCACGGTCATACGCTTGCGCTCCCCAGGGACTCTTCGTATTGACCAGGAGTAGTATATCGGCTACTCCCTAGCCTACTCTCTCCGGAAGTACCTCCCGGGCCCGAGGGAAGTCTCTTGGACAACTCAAAATTCCGCACTCTGTAGCGAATCTCAACTCGTAATTTTGATTCCATGGCCTATTCCAGATAGGCCCTGAAACTAAAAAGGGCTAGGCCCACGGGGCTTAAGCCCAATAAGACGAATCGGCCCACGCAGGCAACCCAATCCAGGATGCCTGCCCACGAAGACCAACGGAGCGATCAAACCCATGAGGTCCAAGCCCGACAAACGCATCAACCCAAATGATGATCCGGCCCAAGTAACAAGCCCACCAGAAGCGGCAGAGGGGTGGAAAATGACCAAGTTAAGAGGTCCACTCCGACGCGCTCTGCTCTTTGATACCGAGTAGTTGAATGGCTCGGTGTTGAGGCATTTCAAAGAGAGTAGCCCCAACGGCCCGGCAGCGCACGACTGTTGCAACCCTAACCAACCCCGAGAATCCCGGAACTTCCTCAAAAATCGCAGCAAACTGTTAGCCGTCGGCACCTAGGGTTAGACCATGCGCCCCCACCCCTATCATGTCTATAAATAGCGGTGGGGAGCTCATTTTTGACATCAATTCTTCTCTAGAGAAAAACTACGCTGTTACACTGCTATTTTTATCACTCAATTTATTATACGCGCCTATTCTCTTTCTAGCTTTCACGTCCAATTACGATTTCTTTGTCATTTATCTCCGATTTCTTGTTAAAAGTTGTTGTTATTTGATAAGAGTTTCAAGGGCTCCTATTTCACCGAAATTCGAACCTCAACAATTGCTATACAAAATTAATTGATCAATAAAATGAATACAAATGGCATCCTTCTATTAGTCTATCAATAAAGTATAAAGAAAAAGTAGTGTGGGGCCCACAGACCTTTTAGGTTGAGAGAGGTCTCTGGTCGACCAATTTGAGTAGAGGTGGAATGATTTTTCAATTTTTTTAATACAAAAAGTGTGATGTGGCGGTTGGGTTGGGGTAGAGTGGTTGCTGTTATTTCTAGTCTTATGAGCGGTTGTTTCATTTTGAGCGGTTTCCTGCTTTTGAGGCATTTCCCCTTTCGTTCGTATGCGTCTGTTTTCCTTTCTTTGCTTTGCGGAGGTCCTCTTTCCCTTCTTTTTTGTATTTTTGGACTTTTTATTTTGTGCTTATTTTGATTTCAGCATCTAGATACACTATGGGTTCTTCTGTTGAAATTTGGGAGGAGTCATCTTCGTCCTCGGGATCGACCGGGACTGATATCAGATGTTCGTTCGACCATGAGGAGGCGGTCTTCTCGGGCTCTAAAGGTGGTCGGTTTGATCGTGGGCCCATTGTCGAGAAGGTCGGTTCTGAGGAGGGGTTCGATTGCGAGGAATTGGGTAACGATGCTGAGGAAGATAGCGAGAACTTAAATGTCCCGATGGAGGTCAACACCTCCAAGGCAAAGAAGGATGTCATCAACCCGGAGGACCCAGTTCGGTCGGTGGTGTCCCTCATTACCGAGGAGTTGGTGAGATAGTGTATACCTTGCCCTCGACATCGGAGCGATGTTTTAGGCCGCTGACCCCCGATGATATGGCGTTTTCCCTCCATATAATTATGTATGGGATCAGGGTCCCTCCGCATCCTTTCTTCCGGGCAGTGCTTCAATCTTATGGGTTGACCCCCTTCCAAGTGGCCCAAGTCAGTTGGTGTCACATGCTTGGCACTCTTCTCATCTTTTTCAATGCGGGGCTCGACTTGCCCACTCTTTGGGAATGACACTTCCTTTATCGACTGAGCACATACAAAGCGGGCTACTACTATTTCACGAAGAGAGATTCGCTGAGGGAGGCCATGATCACGAACTGCGCTCAAAATACCCCTCGGTGGAAAAACCAATGGGTTTGATTAAAAATGACCCACTCGAATCCCGAGTTCTTAGCCGAGGGGGAATCCCCATAAGTGCGGATTTCTTCTATGTGTGATGCTCGATAGTCTTTCATCTTTTATTAACTCGTGTTCGGTTCTTTAGCAAGATATAAGCAGACCTCACTTACGATTGAGGAGAACTCCCGAATCGATGCTGCTTTTTCTCGACCGAACTGCGAATTCAACACGGTTCGTGGTAAGTGAAGCGTGGGAGCCAACTTTTGGACAAACGAACGAGGGAAGAAAGAACCACTGCCCGCCAACTGATGGGTTTTGTATACTGAAAGCATTTATTATAATGAGTATACAACGGTTTACTTCTCCTATCTGTTAACAACCTTACATGTATGAACAATGGTATCCTCTTGTCTCACCGATAGGGACGATCATACGGTGTGTTGTAGATCGCAGAAGACAATATGATCACTTGACCTAGTGAGACATAAACCTGATCACAGCCGAGACAGCGTATGATGATACGTCTGTCCGGATGGCTGCGGCATTGTCGGAATAAGTAGTCTGTCTTGGTTACTTGACATGCTGGTACGCAGAGGTGGCGTATTGATGGACCGCAATGAGATGTATTCATCTGTCTGACATCAGCGAATACAAGATCTCGTTATATTGATTGAGTCCAAACCCTAACGAAGGTTCAGGGGTTTGCACGGGTTGACTGTTGCTTTGACTTGCCATGGTGGAGAGCCTAAGTAACGTGCTCGTATATCCGCATCTTGGGTAACAGCAGTTCGTGTAGTACCGCCTGAGACTGGGTCTCAAAGAGGAGTATGCGAGCTTGAGCTTGAATTTTATGAAAGATGGGAGGATGCTGATGAGTTTGCCTTCAGGCTCATCACAGGTTCCCAGTCTAGATAATTAAGGCATAAGTATGAGCACCTCGAAAGGGCTGGAGAGCTTTGGAAGGAACTCTCGACAGCCTTTGGCAAAGTGAAGCAAACTATTAACTGTAAGCTTGTGCACAATCTTGTGTGCAAGAAGATGGTTGAGGATAGTTCTGTGACTACGCACATGATGTCTATGATTGACTTCACGAGACAGTTTACTGTGCGGGGTGGTAATATCAGTGCGCAAGGCGAGATTGATATTATCCTGAATTCTCTTCCGGAATCCTATTATGACTTCAAGGTGGTTGCTGCTGTAAAGGGAGAGTATGCTCTGCATGAGCTACTTGAGGACCTTGTAGTAGAGCAATCCACCATGCGAGCACGGAAACCTTTTCTGTCTGGTTCTAGTACTGGTTCGACAACCTCTAAGGTTGCTGACGATGGTGCTGAGAGCAAGTTCCGGAAAACAGGCAGTGATAGCAAGTCTAGGAAGAGGAAGAGAGTCAAGGTCACTCCAAAGAAGAACGAGTGTGCTGGATGCGGAAAGGTGGATTGTCCGAATGCTAAGGGACAAGGTATGTCATTTGCATTTGTAACGGAAACATGTTTAGCATCGGTTTCTACTCATTCGTGGGTAGTGGATACTGGAGCTACTGATCATGTTTGTTACCATCTCGATGGGGAATGCAGCACAAGTGAGTGCAGCTGCCATTGGAGATTTCACCTTGTACTTTGATGATTCTGTTTTAACTTTGAGAGATGTTTTGTACGTGCCAGATTTTCGGCGAAACCTTATTTCAGTTTCCAAACTTTATGTTGATGGATATTCAGTTATTTTTGATAGTGGTGTTTCTATCATTGGTAATAACGGTGTTATCTGTCGTGGAATGCTGAATAATTCTCTCTATGTTGTTAACTGTAATCATAAGTCTTCCGCAAGTATTGCATGTAATTCATCCGTAATTGATAATCCTAGAAAGAGAAAACTTACTTCTTCTGATGAGGATCTTACATATCTCTGGCACTTGAGACTGGGTCACATAAGCTTGAAGCGGATTCAGAGACTTGCAGATGACGGTACATTGGACTTAGTGTGGGCTGTACCTTATCAAGTCTGCGAATCCTGCATCGAGGGAAAGATGTCAACTAGGCCTTTCAAGGCTAGTAAGTCTCGAGCAGAGGAAGTGTTGGAATTGATCCATTCTGACTTATGTGGACTGATGTCCACGCAGGCTCAGGGAGGGTACGAGTACTTCGTCACTTTCATTGACGACTACTCAAGGTATGGATACGTTTGCCTGCTTCACTACAAGTCTGAATGCTTTGAGAAATTCGAAGAGTTCAAGGTTGAGGTAGAAAAGAAGGTCGGGAAAACTATCAAGTCACTGCGATCTGACCACAGTTGCGAATACCTCAGTAACGAGTTCCTGCAGTATTTGTCAGAAAATGGGATTACATCCCAGTGGACTGCACCGGGTACTCCCCAGCAAAATGGTGTAGCTGAAAGAAGAAATAGTATCTTCTAGAGATGGTAAGATCAATGATTAGTTATGCAAACTTACCAATTTCGTTTTGGGGCTACGCATTGGAGACAGCAGCTTACGTGCTTAATGTGGTGCTTTCTAAATCAGTTCCTAAGATGCATTCTGAGCTCTTCCTTGGTCGCAAACCTAGTTTGTGCAAGTTTAGAGTATGGGGCTGTCCGGCACACGTATTGTCGAAGGAACCTGATAAGCTAGAAAGCAGGTCAAAAGTAATGCTGTTCATAGGGTTTCCTTGGCAAACAAAAAGTGGTTACTTTTACTGTCCTGAGAGTCAAAGAGTCGTTGTTAGCACCAACCCTAGATTCTTGGAGGACGAGTATGTGAGTAATCACAGGTCAAGGAGTGATATCGTTCTTCAAGAAATTGAAAACGAGAATGCAATTCCAAGGGAAGGGGAACGTGTAGATGTGGGTGCACCTGTAAGTGGTTCAGCACCACAGACACGTTCTTCAGTGCAAGGTGCAGGACCACAAGTTACTGCACCTACTACTGACACGGCACCGATGCCTCGTCGTAGTGGGAGAGTTATTTTCCAATCGAAAAGGTACATGTTCGTGGTGAGTCTTCGAACTTGAGCCCGGAAGACGGACATGAGGACTCTGACCCACTGACTTACGAAGAGGCAGTGCAGGACAAGAATGTTGCCAAATGGCGTGTTGCCATGGATTCTGAAATTGAATCCATAACTGCTATGGATGTATACCAGAAAACTGATTTGCCGGATGGCTTTAGGTCCATAGGGTGCAAATGGGTATACAAGAAAAAGAAAGGGGCGGATGGAAAAATCACGGCTTTTAAAGCCAGGCTGGTGACAAAGGGTTATAGTCAGAAAGAGGGCATTGACTATGACAAAACCTTTTCACCCGTAGCCATGCTCAAATCCATCCGGATACTCCTTGCCATAGCTGCGCATATGGACCTCGAGATCTGGCAGATGGATGTCAAAACCACTTTTCTAAACGGTTACCTTGAAGAAGGTAGGGAAATCTATATGCAGCAACCCGAGGGTTACATAAGCAAGGGCGAAGAACATCTTGTCTGGAAGCTTAGGAAGTCCTTGTATGGACTTAAGCAAGCTTCAAGGTCGTGGAACTTATGTTTCAACGATGTGATTAAATCCAATGGATTTGCACAGTTGGAAAATGAAAGTTGTGTTTACCGAATTTGTGTCAGTGGGAACGTGGTCTTCCTTGCACTTTACGTTGATGACATACTCCTATTGGGAAACAACGAGGGAGTGATGTCGAAAATCAAGGTCTGGTTATCCGAACAGTTCCAAATGAAGGATCTGTGAGAAGCTGGCTACATTCTTGGGATTAAGGTCTTACGAGATCGGAAGAGAAGAATGTTGAGCTTGTCCCAGGCATCCTATGTGGATACTGTGATAGCCCGGTTCTGCATGCAACTCGCCAAGAAAGGCTTGCTACCTTTCAGACATGGCGTTCATCTTTCTAGTGGGCAGTGTCCTCAGACACAGCGGGAGAAAGATGAGATGAGTCTTGTACCATATGCTTCGGCTGTGGGTAGCCTCATGTATGCGATGTTGTGTACCAGGCCAGATATCTGTTATGCCGTTGGCATGGTAGCAAGATATTAGTCTAACCCTGGACAGGCGCACTGGACTGCTGTAAAGCACATCCTCAAGTATTTGAAAAGAACTAGGAATTTTTGCCTAGTTTATCGAAGTGAGGATTTGTGCCCTGTGGGTTATACAAACTCGGATATCCAAGGAGACCGGGATGAGAAGAAATTGACCTCATGATATGTGTTTACCCTGGGAGGTGGAGCTATATCTTGGAGGAGCTCAAAGCAGAAATGCATTGCTGACTCCACCATGGAGGCGAAATATGTCGCCGCCTTCGACGTCTCGAAAGAATTGGTGTGGCTCCGGAACTACCTTTTAGAGTTGGGCGTGATCCCGAGTTTGCCGAGAAGCATAACAATTTATTGTGATAACTCTGGTGCAGTGGCAAACTCAAATGAACCGCGGTCTCACAGGGCAAGCAAACACATAGAGAGAAAGTACCATATCATACGAGAAATCTATCAAGGGGCGATGTGCTGATTAAGAAGATTGACACTGCTGACAATGTTGCTGATCCATTTACAAAGAGCTTGCCACAGAAAGTTTACGAAAGACATATTCGTGAGCTGGGTCTGAGGTGGATGCCGACCACTGACAGTGGTTAAAGAGACTGCAGACTAGATAGACGGACTGTATACTCTGTAATAGCTTAGTTATGCTTTGAGTATAAGTGGGAGATTGATGGGTTTTGTATACTGAAAGCATTTATTATAATGAGTATACAATGATTTTTTTCTCCTATCTGTTAACAACCTTACATGTATGAACAATTGTATCCTCTTGTCTCACCGATAGGGACGATCATACGTCGTGTTGTAGATCGCAGAAGATAGTATGATCACTTGACCTAGTGAGACATAAACCTGATCACAACCGAGACAGCGTATGAGGATACGTCTGTCCGGATAGCTGCGGCATTGTCAGAATAAGTAGTCTGTCTTGGTTACTTGACATGCTGGTACGCAGAGGTGGCGTATTGATGGACCCTAATGAGATGTATTCGTTTGTCTGACATCAGCGAATACAAGATCTCGTTATATTGATTGAGTCCAAACCCTAACGAAGGTTCAGGGGTTTGCACGGGTTGACTGTTGCTTTGACTTGCCATGGTGGAGAGCCTAAGTAACGTGCTCGTATATCCGCATCTTGGGTAACAGCAGTTCGTGTAGTACCGCCTGAGACTGGGTTTAGGTAACCATATCCGAGTAATAGGATGGGGACATCCCCTGAGGAGATCAATTATATTCATCGTGCCAAAGTCCTGCAGGCTGATTAAGTTCAGGCACGAGTGATAAGGTTTGAGTGGTACTACTCAGGAATAATGAGATATTAATTAATTGTAGTTAGAGCTTGTCAGAGGCTCCGATTAATTAATGGATGTCCGGTAACCTTAAATATGGGGATTCTCAATTAATGCAGCCCGTTCTCATAACGTGGTAATAAAGGGGTAGGTCAATATTAATTCTGTGGTGAAAAAGAATTAATATTAATTAATTAATTGTCTCCTGGGTTGTGGACATGGGAATTAATTAATTTATAGGCCCACTTTATTATTTGCATTAGGTCCCAGGTCTGGCCCAAGGAAAGTGTGCTGAATTGAGCCCAGGAGCCCATTAGGGTTTGCAACCCTAGGTCTATAAATAGACAGCTCATAAGTTGTAACACAGTTGAAACACACTAAACACTAGAGAGATAGGAGTGGGCGCCGTTTTCAAGGAGAGAGGAGGAGAATTTCGATTCTGGTCCTGCTCAAACTACAGATCTACGGAGTCCTCACCAGTAGTAGATCTGAACAGCACCGGGATACAGATCTGAAGATCTAATCTGGAGAACAACAGATTTCTTTCTTCCCTCTCTGTCTTTTTCAATTTTATTTAAGAGATTAGATTTCTAATTTCTGATTCCGCAGATAAAATCAGATTGCGTGGTTGAATTCAAGTTGGAAATTCAAACGCAAAAGATCGGTTCAGACTTGACGGAATAACGGTAATTCCTCAATCCACAATTCTGGTAATTAAATTCATAGGAGCATGCTAGGGTTTATCTTGTATTTAATTGTGCACAAAATCCATAAATCGATCCGGTTCAGTTTGGTTTTGGTGATTCGGTTCACGGGAAAACCCTACACCAACATCGCTGAACTGTCTTCCGCCGATCTACTCGTGGTGATAATAGCGCAAAAGCGCCCTCGCGAGGGGGAGACCTCAGAGTCGACCGAGGACCAGCCTCTGCTCAAGAAACATACCGTGGAGTCTCCTCGGGCCTAGGGCTATCAATTTGTGCGTTTTAGGTCATTATTGTGTCGTGTCATTACCATGTTTGAGCTTAACGGTTTTATGTTGTGTTCGTGTTTGAGCTTAACAAGTTCATGGCGTGTTTGTGTTCATTATTATCGTGCGTGTTCGTGTTGTGTTATCGTGTCGTATCAAAATTTCTCAGTCCCAAGTGTAAAGCTGGAAATTTTAGTGAGGTCAATTTTTATCGTGTCGTGTCCTTTTCGTGTCGTGTCATTATCGTGCTTGATCTTAACGTGATTTTGTCATGTTTATGTTTGAGCTTAACAGGTTCATGTCGTGTTCGTGCTCATTATTATCGTGCTTGTTTGTGTCGTGTCAGAAATTGCTAGCCCTACTCGGGCCTCCCAAGGCTAGCACCCACCGGGCTTCGGGGCCGAAGGGTCTGCTGGAAAGGGTACCGGAGGGTCCTCATCGCTTCTTCCCCCAACACCGCCTCCCCCTCCTCACCCCCCCGTCTCCTAAAAAATCAAGGATGAGAGGAGGAAGAAGAAGGTGCACAACTCCTCGCTGGACACCAGGGGTCGCTCGGATGCGAGGAACCTGAAGAGGCAAGAGCTCGTCATTTCGGGGTTGGGCTCGACTAATCTGGCCACTTTCTCCACCGCTTTCACGACCTGGGTGGTCAAGATCCTTGAGGGGGAGATCAAGGTCGAGGACTTTCTGAGTTCTTATGTTTTGTATTCTTTTCTAATGGATAAGAGCCTCCATAAGGTGAATTCCCTAATCTTGTCTTCGATAGCAACCGAGCTTGTTTGAATTTTTTTCTTCTTGCAGACTACACGTCAGTTCTTGATGTACACCAAGGGACTGATCAAGTCCCTCAATTCGGCGATCAAGGGGGCCAGTATGTCGAGGAAGGAGCTCGCCGCCGATTGGGAAAAAAAGGATTGAGCTCGCGAATAAGCTCACCTCGATGTCGGGCGAGCTCAAGGAATCTAGGATGGAGCCTGTCTCGCTTTGCTTGAAGTACGACGAATTGAAGAGGGAGAGCGCGGAACTCTCGAACTGGTGCAAGGTGCTGGATGATGAGCTTCAACAGGCGATGAGCGATTTCAAGGTTACTCATGCCAAGATAGAACTCGAACTCGAGTTATTTCGGACACGCTTTAATCAAAGCTAGGAGGAGAGGCTGAGGGAGCAGAAGGCTCATGAGGAAGATGTCGATGCTTTGAAGGCTGGGGATGTTGTTGACTTAAATAAGGTCATCGTCCATCCTTCTTTCAAGCCGACCTTCGACCTTCTGGTGGACATGGTCACTCGAACCATCTGTTCCACGGTCGGTCGTCGGAGCCCTGACTTTGACCTTGGGATCATTACTCATCCCTTACCCCTCCTCGGGTCGACACTGAAGGCTAGCCAAAGAATGCCAAACAGGATACCGAACAGAACAAGCCCGAGGAGCCATTGGATCTTTTATCAATAAAATTGAAGGAGTCTAATTCATCAATAGAAGAGCCTCTAAAACTAACTTTGAAGCCTCTCCCTGCCCATTTGAAGTATGCATATTTGGGTGAATTAGATACATTACTTGTTATTATAGCTGCCAATTTAAAAGACTCAAAAACAAGCAATAGGTTGGACTATTTCTGATATCAAGGGGATAAGTCCTACAATCTGCATGCACAAGATTTTGATAGAAGAGGGGAGCATAAACTCTATTCATCCACAAAGGAGGTTGAATCCCAACATGAAGGAGGTAATAAAGAAGGAGGTTATCAAGTGGTTGGATGCATGAATCATTTTTCCCATTTCTGACAATTCTTGGGTGAGCTCAGTGCAGTGTGTCCCTAAGAAAGGCGGAGTTACAGTAGTTCAGAATGATAGTAATGAGATGATTACAACTAGGACTGTGACAGGAAGCTGAATGATGCAACAAAGAAGGACCATTTCCTTTTGCCATTTGTGGATTAGATGCTAGATAAATTAGTTGGGCAAGAGTTTTATTTCTTCCTTGATGGGTATTCAGGGTATCATCAGATTGCTATTGCAACAGAACACCAAAGCTTAGCTACCTTCACATGCCCTTATGGAACATTTGCCTTTAGGAGGATGCCCTTTGGGCTATGTAATGCTCTAGCAACCTTCTAGCGTTGCATGTTTGCCATATTTTTAGAGATGATAGATAATGGATTAGAGATCTTCATGGATGACTTCTCAGTATTTGGGGAAGACTTTGATGCATGTTTGAGTAACCTGAAGAAGGTGTTAAAGCTTTGTGAGAAGTCTCAGTTAGTACTCAATTAGGAAAAATGCTACTTTATGGTGCAACTATGGATTGTATTAGGACATAAAATTTCTAAGATTGGAATGGAAGTTGATCCTGCTAAGATTGAAGTCATAGATAAGATGGCCATACCAAATTTAGTTAAGGTAGTAAGAAGTTTCCTCGGTATGCATGTTTTTATAGGCAGTTTATAGACTTCTCTAAAATTGCTAAGCCTCTGTCTGAACTGCTTGAGAAGGATAGAAAATTTGAATTTTCTCCACAATGTGAAGAAGTATTTATGAAGTTGAGTCTGCACTTATTTATGCACCTGTAATGAAGCCTCCAGATTGGAATTCTCCATTCGAATTGATGTGTGATGCTAGAAATTATGCTTTGGGACAGAGAAAAGACAAGATCTTCAGAGTGATTTACTATGCAAGTAAAACACTTGATGGAGCTCAAAGGAACTATACAACTACAGAGAAGGAATTGTTAGTTGTAGTCTTTGCTTTTGATAAGTTCAGATCTTATCTTGTGGGATCCAAGGTTATTGTATATACAGATCATTCTACAATAAAATACTTGATGGCAAAGAAGGATGCCAAACCAAGGCTCATAAGGTGGATACTGTTATTACAAGAGTTTGATATGGAAATCAAAGACAAAAAGGGAACTGAGAATCAAGTAGCAGATCATCTTTCAAGATTGGAAAATCCATATGGAGAAGATGCTAATGAGCAGGTCAATGACGAATTTCCAAATGAGCAGTTGATGAGTTGTGCAGAAGAAGCTCCGTGGTATGCAGACATAGTAAATTACTTGGCAACTTGAAGGAAATCCTATGGAATGTATGCTCAGAAACTGAAGAGGTTCCTCCATGACATAAATTATTATTATTGGGATGACCCAATCTTGTATAAATTGGGACCAGATCAGATTTTTAGAAGATGTGTATCAGAAAAGGATATGCAGCCAATTTTGGCAAAATGCCATGCTACAGGATATGGATGGCATTATGGTTGTCAGAGAACCGCAACAAAGGTTCTTCAATCAGGATTCTTTTGGCCAATAGTGTTAAAGGATGCTTATTCATTTGTGAAAAATTGTGATAGGTGCAAGAGAGTTGGGAATTTTCCAGCCAAGAATTCAATGCCATTAAACAATATCATTGAAGTAGAGTTGTTGGTGTCTGTGGAATGGATTTTATGGGCCCTTTTCCAGTGTCTTTTGGGAATGAGTACATATTGTTAGTAGTGGATTATGTGTCCAAATGGGTTGAGGCTTGTGCTTGTGCCCGTAATGATTCAGCCACAGTCATGAAGTTCCTGCACAAAAATATCTTCACAAGATTTGGTACACCCAGGGCCATAATCAGTGATGAAGGCACTCACTCCATCAATAAAAGTTTGTCAACAATGTTTTCCAAGTACAATTTCACTCACAGGGTGTCCACAGCTTATCATCCTCAGACCAGTGGATTGGTAGAGCTTTCAAACAGAGAATTGAAGAGTGTGTTGGAGAAAGTGGTGAATGTCACAAAAAAAGATTGGCCTAAACACCTAGATGATTCTCTGTGGGCTTATAGATCTACTTATAAAACCCCATTAGGAATGTCCCCCTATAGGTTGGTCTTTGGAAAAGCTTGCCATTTACCCTTGGAATTCTAACACAGAGCTTATTGGGCAACCAGAAAATTGAACCTTGATCCTAAAGCTAGTGGTGCAAAAAGACTGCTGCAGTTGAATGAGTTGGATGAATTGAGATTGCAGTCTTATGAAAATGCCCAGTTGTACAAAGAAAGAGTTAAAAAGTGGCATGATAGTAAGATCTCAGACAGAAAGCTTGAAGAGGGTCAGAAGGTGCTGCAGTTTAATTCTGGACTTAGGTTGTTCCCTACGAAACTCAAATCTCATTGGTCAGGGCCTTTTACAGTGGTTAAAGTATATCCACTTGGAGCTGTGGATCTTAAAGATGACAACACAGGGGGAACATTTAAAGCCAATGCAGCAAGAGTGAAACACTATTTTGGTGGAAGCATAGAAAAAGAGAAGGCTTCCATTCACAAGGAAGAACCTTGAGGTAGAGAGTCCTGGATCAATGGAAAGCTTCATTTAACATGATGATCTTGGTTCAGGGAGAAATATTTATTTTTATTGCAATTTCTTTTGTTAATTTCAGTCCAGTTAAGTTGTTTCTTATGCTACAACCTGTAAATAGCATGCTTCGTAGTTAGATTAATTTTTCTGCATTAAGTTAGTTTTAAATTTATGTTTCATGTTTTAAATTCGGGTTTGAATAATTTAACAAGGAAGTATGATTGAAAAAGAAAAATTACAAACCCTAATTTGAGCTTTGAGCCTTGCACCCCGATTTAAGCTTTGAGCCTTTTGTTTGAAATCAACCTTAGAGGATGTGAGCGGATGATCCGTACACTAACCCGAATTAAGAGGCAAACTTTTATGAGTTTGGCACCTAGAATTCAGAAGGCAATGTTTATTAAGAATCTATAAGTGCCTGAATATGTGGTACGTGGCACAATGTTTTCTTAGTATATATGAATAATGTTGTAGCATGTGAGCAGCATGACTGCTAAGGAAAAAAAATGAAGAAGAAAAATTAGATGGAGTTTTGTATATATCTAGAAAAAAATTTAGTTCAAGATCTATTCGAGTATGCATTACTTCCTTTATAGCTAGAATAAGTCCAATTTTGGTGTAAGATTAAAGGATGCCTCTTGATTCTTTTAGCCACTATTTCCATATTCCCCTCACCATAGCTACAACCTAACATTAAAAGCTCATAAAAACCTTTTGATCTAGGTGAATTATGAGTTTCTTTAGTGGAGAGTATATTAATGTTTAGAGGTAGTAAAAAAAAAATGACATTGATGATCATTGGAATTGAAATGGAAGTTAAGTCTAAGCTTTGGAAACATGTTAGCAATCATGCTTAAATGTTTTGGGACTTTGGCTTGCAAACTAGATTGTAATGTTTTGATTAAACTGGTAAGATTGTGGTGGTTGAAGCTTGATCTATTAAAAACTACTTGCGAAGTTTTTCTTTTTATAGTCCTTTATGTTGGCTGAAAGTTATGACATGAATATGTGAAATAGTTTTTATTACCTTGTTTAGTTTGGTTGCTTGAGGACAAGCAACATTTTAAGTTTGGGGGAGTGATAACTCTCGTAAAGAGTTATTATTTTTACTCTAATTTGGTTAAATGTGTCATGAATTAGGTCAATTAAGTAGGATAAGCAGTAGATTATAGGTTAATTAGTTGTTGTGTCTTATCTTTGTTTGTTAGGTGGTGTTTAGCTTAATTTATGAGGGTTTTGCAAGGAATTGTTTAAGTGTTGCTGCAGGTAATATTATGCTGGGACCAACATTCTGAAAAAGCAATTCTATGACCACCTGCAGACAGGATCTCTACACTTTTCAGATCATGTCTCAAAAGCGGGACAGGTGTCGACCGTGTGAGCTGCCAGAGTTGGAAGGCAAGATGGAAGACCACGTTTAGAGCAGAGATGAGACTGAGCTGAAAAGAAGGAGATATTTTCAAGAAAGAGAGAGGATACACACACGGGGACACAATTGGAAGGAGTGCGTGCAAGAGAAGCAAGAGGAGTTTGTGTGCGATCAAGGAAGACAACTGAGTGTACAAGGATCTGTATGAGTTATTTTGGGTTTATGCAAGTTATTTTGTGTTAGAAGATGATTAGGAAGATGAACATGATAGCCATTTTCTATTTTCTTGTTTTGAATATGAGCTAAGACCTTTATGCTTGGGTTGTTGATCTGTTTATCTATTTGAATGTATGTTGGAGTGTATTCTTGTTTCAAAGATGATGTTTGGTTATGATTTTGATTTGTTTGATTATTTGAGCACGACAGTGGAAAGGAATTTCTCACTTAGGGAGACCGAAAGGAGATCTAAGAAGAGAGAATCATAATCAACCTTATTTCTTGTGTAGACATATGAAGAAATTAAGGCTTGTTAAGAAACCCCTGCTTTGTTTTATTGCATCTGAATTTTAAATCTTGCATAGATATATGAGAAATGATAGGAAGAGGCAGATCTAGTAGAGTGAAATCATGCTAGGCATTGTTGATAGGTTACAAGACTCAGAGACGATACATTAACCATGCTCTAGCATATAGGAAAGTGGATAAACATAAGTTAACAACCCAAGTGTGTTTTCTATCATTGTTAAATCGTATTTCTGAAGTTTTCATGATCATTGTTTGGAAAGAAAGGTTGTTAATCATTTTAGCTTTAATTGGTTTCATCATTTACGCAATTTTGCAATTTTAATTTAGAAGTCATCACACAAATCTTAAATTACAAGCAATATTTTGTGCACGACTTACTTTCATTCCCTTGGTTACGATATCTGGACTTTGATCTATATTACTTCTTAGACTACGTGCACTTGCGTATTAAAACGTAACACATCACAACACACAAAAAGTTTTTGTCATGGATGACCCATGTTTATTGGTTGTGGTTGTTGTGATGGTTGATCCTGTTTTCTTGTGGAAGATCTACTTTTTATTTTGTCATGGTTGAACCATGAGCTGGGGAATGACAACAGGAAGGATAAGCTTAAGGGGGATATTGAGAGTGTCAAAATTTTTACGAGTTTCACATTTGGATGTTCGAGCATTTAGATGTTAAATTTAAGTATCGGTTTGATACTATGATGCTAATCTTATCCTCCTTGTAGGCGGTACAACAAATTCCTAATTTCTAGGGATCAGTTGTAACCCTAATTTCCCATGTCCTTTTTTGTTCCTTTTATTTAGGGAACATATATGTCTTTTATACTAACTTGATAATATTATATTTTATTGTTTTCTTTGTTCCTAAATAATAGGGAGAGCCTCCACCACTTAAACTATTATTGACGTGAGTAAGTGGCTGGTTAAAAAGTCGTTACTGAGGTCGAGTGGAAGGTGGAAAAGCTTCGTGCAACACGTCCAAAGGAGTGGAGAGGTGGATGCGAAGTTGTGCTCTCCAAGCAAGAATAAAAGGGGACATTGAGCTTGAAGAGAGGTTGAGCAATTACATAAACGCATAGAGCTTTCAATCTTCAAGATCAATCCGTGCCTTACACATTCTAAGTAATCTCTCAAATCAGTCTACTCTTGACCGAATCCATCTCCAGAAAGGCATCCTACGGTGGAGTCGTGAGCATTCCTTGTGTGCAGTTTAATAGTGTGTTTGTCCATAAGTGTTATTCAATCATCTATCTAGAGTGAGAATCATTTGAGGGAATGAACTGAGAGTGATTCAAGCTATTTATTTTTATTTCTCCGTATAAATCTTATTTACACAGTGAAATTGGTTTTAGGTCGCAAGGCTCCACGAGGAATAAAAATATTGCCGAGAAAACTTATTCCGCTGCGTCTATCTCAAACACCAACATTACAGTCTAATATTGAAATGTTTTAAGTAAACTCGAATACAAATTCTATGAGAATGCTATCGTTTTCCAACATTTTTTGACATTTGTAAAACATCAATTAAGCTCAGAATCTTGCTAAAGGTGAACTTTAGGTGGGCAGGGCAGGTGAACTTTTGGGAGATGGAGAAATAGCTGTCAAACAGCGGCTACATGCTGAGGGTGTTGTTCCATGCATTGGTGGATCTACACTAGGGCTAGGGGGGCTCCAGCCCCTCCTAACCGATTTTTTTAAAAATTTTTATTATTGTATCGTGATCCGGGGTTTTTTGGATTAGCCCCCTTGTAAAGAAGAAAAAATAGATGAAAATAATTAAAAAGATATGATATGAAGGATTGAAGTCTAGTGGAGGCAAAAAAAAAAAAAAATTCAGCCACCCTCACGGGGATTTTCTGGATCAACCATTGATTCCATGTGATGTGAATTGTGATAGTGGAGATGTTAGTTTTCAATGGGTTGATTGATATGACGATGTGCTTGTGGCAAAGGGTGTACAAACAGATATTTGCCTCTCCATGCTGATAGAGCATTTAGAATACTCGGTGAAATCCCCAGTGGAGGAGGCGATGAGAATAAGAAGTGGGCGATGATAGTAGGAGTTTTGATTATTTGGTGAAGGTGTTGAAGCATGTTGGAGATGATGCTGGACATGCGATTGATGTGAAGTGAGAAGATTGATTAGAAATCTATGTTTAGTAACATTATTACATCAGTAAAAGAATGAAGAGGAAGAGTCTGTTACGGCTACACTCTCAAATAAATGAAAATACATCAAGGGCTACATTTCTGGAAATTTATGTTCTTTAATTAATCTTAACTTAAACTATAAGAATAAATTAGTTAAATAAAATAATTTTATGATATTATCTTTTTAAAATAAATGAAATTTATTAAAAAAATGTAATTATATTTAGAATCATTCATATTATATTTATTTGCTTTAAGTATACCAAATCTCATCACGTGGCACGCAGACTCCTTCGTTTGAATCTCAATTCCGAGTTTTATTGCATTTGCCGACCGTTTTTTCTCTCTAATCTCTTTATCCCAATATGGATAGAGTGGTGATGTTGACTCATTATTTATTAATTGAATGTGATTTTTTTTAAAAAAAATGAATGGAGTGGTGGTGACGTTGACTCATTATTAATTAATTTAATTTTTTTTTTCTCATAATTTTTTGCATTGTTAAATGATTCCGGAATTCCTGGTTCTTAATTTCAAATGTCGGCATTGAATATTTCAAAATAAATAATTAGAATTGCCAGAACTTAAAACTATGAAATTAATATTTTTTTTGGGTAAAGTTAATCTTGGATCCGATGTAATTCTTCCACTTTATGATCAAATTTCAACAAAACACATGCATGATCAGATTGCCTAGTAGTGAATTGACATAAGATTAGTGAATTTGAATTTCATTATGTATGTATATCGAAGTGAGTGAGTGATAATTTGATCAGAAAGTTTTTGAACTCGAATTCAGCAAAACTTACTCCTAAATTCTTTTTTACTTTTGGATTATCAGATTAATCATGTGTAACATTTATGAACTTCGAAGTTATAATAAACTTTTAATATTTAATTAGTGGTACTGTTCACCCACGGATCTACATTAAGGTTAGGGGAGCTCCAATCCCTTTGTCGGATTTTTTTAAAATTTTTATAGTATTATAATTCAATATTTTATGAGGTAGTCTCTTTTGTAAAGAAAAAGAATTAAAATAAGAAAAAATATGATAGGAAGGATTGAAAATTATGGTAAAGGCAAAAAAGAAAATAATTTCAGTTCCTCGTATGAAAATTTTATGGATCTAGCACTGTGCTGATTGGAAGACTTGAAAAACTTATATATTCACACGAAATCTGTCAAAATTATAATTTTGCCAATTATGGTGTATGTTCTATCTGCGCAATCTGCGGAATAAAATTTAGTTTGTATTAAAGTAAAAGAGGCTTTAATTGAAGTACACTATTTATAACTTTTAAATTTTTAGTTTCTTTTATATTGTTCACTGATTGGGCTTATTGGGCGAGAAATGCATTTCTCTTGGGCTCACTCATCTTTTTAGGAATTCAAGAATCCAATACCCAACAATATGTCCCTTTTTTACTTTTCTCTAAATTTCGTTTCTTCTAGATAAAACTCAAAATTTCCGAAAATAAAATTCATTGTTGCATGGCGCAAGCGGGTCAATGCCACATCAACATCATGATATAATGGCTGAGTCAGCAAATGAAGATAAAATTCTCTAAGTGAACTAAACTTGAGAATAAAACCTCCTAAAAAAAATTTTAATTTATAAAAAAATGAGATATATTCCTCTATTTTCTCCAATCTAAATTGCTCTACTTTTGTATACCTTATTGGATACTCGTAATGATAGGGTGAGTAAAATCAAACCGTAATTTATAAATCAAATATAAAGTTGGATGATTTTCCAGTACAAATATGTTACGACTTTTGAGAATAATGGACAAATGAATTCATTATAATTCAATTTGAGTTGAGGGTTGTTAGATTGGATTCAATTCAAACCAATTGAAACATTAATTAACACAATTAAGTTTAATTTTATAATACTAAATGATATTGAATTTGGATAACTGTTGTGAGATTTTGAAATCTTTATTTCAATTGAATAAAATTGATGTTATGTACATAATACAAGTAAAAGCTATCTACATAGAGAAAAGATAGGAACGATTATATCTAAGATACACAAGAGATATAGTCATATCCAAATCTGTAACGCTCCCAACTGACCTTCCCAACTTTGGGGCGCGCTACAGTCGGAATCAAAATTTTCCAAACACATTTCATAATTTAAAATCAGCGAAAGGCTTATGAAATTTAAAAGAGTAATTGAAATAACATTTAAATACATTGAACATTGTTCAAAAGATGACAAAGTAAGGGTTAAACATTTATCCATAAAATAATCAAAATGCGGGAAGGAATAAGTTCAGAGCGTGTAGCAGCGGTGTGTGCAGCGCAGTGGAGATATGCATATGAAGATGCATATCTCAGGATCTTTTCAAAAAATGTACAATTTCTTGTTTCGCCTGTTTACACCCCGTACTCCCATCCTCACTGCTTAACCTGCATATTTTTAGAAATAATACGAGGGACTGAGTACAATTGTACCCCGTGGAAACATGCCCAAAAAATACAGTTTAAATAGGAATGTTATGCAACTTACACAGATAAACACGAGATTTTGTTGAAAGAAACCGTGTTATCTAAAATATTTTATCTCGCACGTGCTATTTTACATGTATTGTATCTATTTACCGTTGTGTAACTGGAAGCTGACCCACTTCCGAGTTACTATGTACAACTGGGAATGGACGAACCACTCTACCCACTCATATCAAATAGTGCACTAGCCTCAGTTTAAAACCTTGAGACCCGATCGATTTACAAATAAATACTCCAGATCCAACATTCTGTGGGGGCTTCTTACCCCACTTCACAATTTGTGGGGGCTTTTCACCCCACTTCACAATTTGTAAGGCTACCTACCCTATTATTAATGAGTCCTAGCACAGCAAAAACCTGGTTCCGTACTCATTAATAAAACTCTCTGGCGATGGGAATCGACAAAGGACAGATACAATTGCACAAAACAATTTTTTTTTGCATAGCAATCAGTTAAAACAAAGCATTTTACATACTCATTTTTGGAAAATGAAAGCATTTTATTTATAAGTAAAATAATTCCCACCTGAGTTAGGCTTTTACTTGTCTAGATGTTTTCCTTGTTAACCGTGTAGTTGAGCTCGATCGCTTTATCACTTATCTTCCTACAATAATAATAATATTCAACTAATTAGGATGGATGATCTAGGACAGATATCTAACTCAACAATTTCCAACAACACTTCGCATGCTTCACCCTTCAACCAACATGCTTCAACTTTTGTCAAATTGAAACAAACCAAATCCGACTCTCGATTTCATAACCAACGCCTTAACATGCTCCTAAAATGCTTGGAAAATCATAATATAAACTTAGGTATTGAATACAACTCGACTCGGACAAGAACAGAACAAGAAAACACGACATCTCCTTCCTAAAAGGCTGCATTGATCGACGGAGCTCTGTGTCGATCGACGTGGCTACCTGATGTCGATCCACATGAAACTCAGTCGACAGCCCCTCGGTCTTGACATGAAACTCGGTCGACAGGGCCTCCGTCGATCGACACGGGCGTGTTGATTGATGGGCTCCGCATCGACCGACGCACTCCTGTCAATCGAAATGAGCCATTTCGATCGACGGGAGTCGTCTTCTCCAACTCGCGAACCAATGACCTGCAACCTCCAAAAACTCACATCCTATCCACTCATATCAACATGCAAACACACATAAGAGATCCTAGACCCTCGAGGAACACGAATACATGCTATAGAGTTCGAAAATACGACAGGAAATGAAGGTAGCGAAGCTCACCGAAAAAATGAAGAGCGACGGCGGCGACAATGTTTTTCGGCGTCCAAACTCGAGTCCCAGGGTACCAAAATGATCACTACGAAGTGGGGAACATGAAAACATAAGTTTCGAATCGAGATATGAGCGATTAAACGAGTTCTAAATCCTTAAAATGAAACTTACCACTCTCCGACGGGGTGATTTATCTCCTCCGATACTCGACCTCACGACGCGTACTTTAGCTCTACAGAAAGCTTGAAGAGAGGGTTATTGAATGGTGGTGGTGGCGTGGCCGGCGATGGTCTGCGGCGGCTGGGATCTGGCTGGAAAGGTGCAGCGAGGGAGAGGGTTGAGGTGGGGGGTGACAGGGAGAGAGAGAAGTGAGGAGTGAATTTATTTCCTTTTCCTTTTCTATTTTTCTTGTATTTCCTCACTTGAATAATTCCAAAAATTCAATTTTGAGGTGTCAAAAATTACACATGCTAATGCCACCTCATTCCATGCATTATTTCCTATTTTCCAAATAAATCTAATATCTCCCATTTCCAAATTAATTCCATTTTGCATAATTTCACTATTTCAAAAAATCCAAGTTAAATCTTCAAAAATTAATATCTCTTCCCACGGGTCTCCGAAAATTAATCTGATTGATTCGTTCTCATCCATATTTTATTTCGAGCATTTACCTAGCTTGATTTAGGAAATGAACTTTCCGAACTCGAATCGCAATTTAGATACACTTTTGCTAGCAATAAAAATAAATTATTGCACAAATGAGAACAAAATTATTTTATTGAAATAATTTGGCAATTAATTGGCTTATTTGAACTCGGGGATATTACATCCTCCCCACCTTACAAAAATTTCGTCCCGAAATTTGCTAAGGTTCTTCAAAAAGCTTGGGGTATTTATCCCTCATTTTCTCCTCTAGCTCCCATGTCGCTTCTTCTCGTCCATGGTGACTCCACAACACTTTGACGAGAGGGATCGACTTATTCCTCAACTCTTGGATCTTCTGGTCCAAAATTGCCTCTGGCTTTTCTTCGTAGTGCAAATCCGAATTCAGAACAATCTCCTCCTGGTGTATCACGTGCTTTGGATCATAAATGTATTTCCTCATCTACGACACGTGAAACACGTTGTGAACATTACCCATGCTCGGATATAAAGCCAAACAATAAGCCACTGGACTTATACGCACTAAAATCTCGTAGGGTCCTACGAAATGCGGTCGTAGCTTTCCCTTTACTCCGAATCTTATGATTCCTTTTGAAGGCGAGACTTTTAAAAACACTTTATCACCAACTTCAAAATGTAACTCGACTCTTCTTGAATCGGCATAAGATTTTTGCTTGCTTTGAGCTTCCTTGATTCTGCCTCGGATCTGACGAACAACTTCGATTATTTTGCTGATAGTGTCAGGCCCGAGAACTTATCGTTCTCCCACTTCATCCCAATATAGTGGCGAGTGACACTTTCTTCCATACAGAGCTTCATACGGAGCCATTCCAATTGTCGCTTGGTAATTGTTGTTGTAGGCGAACTCGATTAATGGCAAGATTGGATCCCAATTTCCTCCTCGATCGAGGACAACTGTTCTCAACATATCTTTGAGAGTATGGATAGTCCTCTCAGATTGAGCATCCATTTGTGGATGAAACACCGTACTAAAGTTTAGGCGCGTTCCCAATTCCTGCTGTAAGCTCATCCAAAAACGGGATGTAAACTTTGCATCCCTGTCAAATGTAATAGATATCGGCACTCCATGTAGTCTGACAATCTCTCGGACATACAACTGTGCTAATTTATCTAATCCATAAGTCACTCGGATCGGCAAGAAGTGAGCACTCTTCGTTAGACGATCCACTATAACCCATATCGCCGTACTTCCTCTCTGCGACTTTGGCAATCCTGTAACAAAGTCCATGGCGATATGCTCCCATTTCCACTCTGAGATGTCTAACGGTTGCAATTTCCCATATGGTCGTTGATGTAAAGTCTTAACTTGTTGACATGCTAGACATTTCTCTACATACAAGGCTACATCCTTCTTCATACCATCCCATCAGTACGCAGTTTTCAAGTCTTGGTACATCTTTGTACTTCCTGGGTGAGCGGTGTACGACGTGTCATGAGCTTCACTCATGATCTCGTTTCTCAAGTCCTCACAGTTTGGCACTAAAATTCTGTCTCTGAACATTAACGCGGCGTCGGATGCCTCTCTGAACTCGCCCGCTTTCTTGATTCTGATCCTTTGACGGAATTTCTCAAGCTCTATATCTTTTCTTTGCGCTTCAATGATTCTCTCTCTTAGATCTGGCACGATTGTCAAAGTTGCCACGTAATATCTTTTTCTTTCCGAGGGTAACTTCAAGATGAAGTTTCTTGAATTCTCTGATCAAACCGTCCTCTCTTGTAAGCATACAACCCAATTGTGTCTCTCCCTTCCGACTCAAGGCATCGGCTACGGAGTTTGCCTTGCCTGGGTGATAGTTTATTGTTAGATCGTAATTGTTTACCAATTCAAGCCATCTCCTCTGTCTCATATTTAGATTCTTCTGCTCAAAGAAGTACTTTAAACTCTTGTGATATGTGAATATGACACATTTAACTCCATAGAGATGGTGCCTCCAAATCTTTAATGCATGGATTACGGCCGCTAACTCCAGATTATGAGTTGGATAATTCACCTCGTGCGGTCTTAACTGTTTTGACGCATAAGCTATCACCTTTCCATATTGCATTAATACAATCGAGTCTGTTCTTGGATGCGTCAGTGTAAACCTCAAAGTTTTTATCTGATTCTGGCACTGCTAAGACTGGCGCGGTTGTCAAAATCTGCTTCAACTTCTGGAAACTCTCTTCGCCTTCTTCTGTTCATTCAAACTTTATTCCCTTCTGGAGAAGTTGTGTCATTGGCCTTGCAATCTTTGAGAAACCCTCAATGAACCTTCTGTAGTATCCTGCTAGACCAAGAAAGCTTCTTATCTGATTCGGCGTTGTAGGTGACTTCCACTCCATCACCGTCTGAATCTTTGTTGGATCTACCTTAATGCCATCGGCTGACACGATGTGACAAAGAAACATCACTTCTTTCAACCAAAATTCACATTTACTAAACTTGGCATATAACTTCTCATCCCTGTGAGTCTGCAGTACCGTTCTCAGATGTTGCTCATGTTCTACTTCGCTCTTTGAATATATAAGAATATCATCGATAAACACTCAAACAAAGTTATCGAGATACGAATGTAATACTCTGTTCATCAAGTCCATGAACACTGTCGGAGCATTCGTGAGTCCAAACGGCATTACTATAAACTCATAATGGCCATATCTTGTTCTGAAGGCCATTTTCGGGATGTCTTCCTTTTGTATCTTCAATTGATGGTATCCTGATCAAAGATCAATCTTGGAGAAAGTGCTTGCTCCCTTGAGCTGGTCAAATAGGTTATCAATTCTTGGTAAAGGGTAACAGTTCTTCAATGTCAGCTTATTCAACTCCCGGTAGTCAATTCACATTCGCATCAAACCATTTTTCTTCTTAACGAACAAGACCGGTGCTCCCCAAGGTGAAACACTCGGTCAAATGAATCTCATATCTAGCAGTTCTTGCAATTGAACCTTCAATTCCTACAATTCTTTGGGTGCCATGCGATATGGTGCCTTGGAAATCGGTGACGCTGCCGGTTCCAAGTCTATTGTGAACTCGACCTACCTGTCTGGTGGTAGTCCTGGTAATTCCTTTGCAAATACATCTTCAAATTCTCTCACTATCGGCACGTCTTGGACTGTCAATTCAGGCTTCTCTTCACCTTCTAAGTACACCAAAAATGCATGATTCTTGGTCTTGCACAACAACTTCGAAGCTTGCAGCGCTGATATAACTGACACTCTCTGTTTTCTTCTTAATTCATAGATAAATGATTCTTCATTCTCTTGCTGTGGGATAATCACTTTTCTCTCACGACATAAGATCGTCACCCTATTCTCTGCTAGCCAGTCCATACTTAGGATCACGTCTACATCATGAATATCTAACACGTTCAACTCTGCTACATGAATCTCATTTTCATTCAACTCGATTCTCAATTCTTGGCATACTAAGGTAGAGATAGTTGTCTCTCCTGAAGGTATTTCTACGTTCAAGTTGAAGGGTTTTTACCGTGAACCGAATCACCAAAAACCAATTTAAACCGGATCGATTTATGGATATTGCACATAATTAAAATTCACAAAAACCTAGCATGCTCCTATGAATTTAATGCATATTTGTGGATTGAGAGATTACCGTAATTCCATCGTCTCTGTACCGATCTTTTGCGTTTGAATTCCAATTTGAAATCAATCACGCAATCCGATTTAATCTGCGAAAACATAAATTAGAGATCTAATTTCTAGATTAAAATCGAAAATAAAGAGGGAAGAAAGAAAGAAATCTGTTCTCCAGATTAGATCTTCAGAACTGTATCCCGGTGCTGATCAGATCTACTACTGGTGAGGACTCCGTAGATCTGTGGCTTGAGCAGGACCAGAATTCGAAAATTCTCCTCCTTTTCTCTTATGGATCGGCGCCTCCCTCTCTCTCTCCTAGATCTAGGGTTTTTTCAAATTGTGTTATGAAGTGGATTGGGTTTCAGAGAGTGAGAGGTCTATTTATAGACCTAGGGTTGTAAAACCCTAGTGGGCTCCTGGGCTTAATTCAGCACACTTGTTGGGCCAGACCGGACCTAATGCAAATAATAAAGTGGGCCTATAAATTAATTAATTCCCATGTCCACAACCCAGGACACAATTAATTAATTAATATTAATTCTTTTTCACCACAGAATTAATACTGACCTTACCCTTTATTACCACGTTATGAGAACGGGTTGCATTAATTGAGAATCCCCATATTTAAGGTTACCGGACATCCATTAATTAATCGGAGCCTCTGACAAGCTCTAACTACAATTAATTAATATCTTATTATTCCTGAGTAGTACCACTCAAACCTTATCACTCGTGCCTGAACTTAATCAGCCTGCAGGACTTTGGCACGATGAATGTTATTGAGCTCCTCAGGGAATGTCCCCATCCTATTATTCGGATATGGTTACCTAAACCCAGTCTCAGGCGGTACTACACAAACTGCTGTTACCCAAGATGCGGATATACGAGCACGTTACTTAGGCTCTCCACTATGGCAAGTCAAAGCAACAGTCAACCCGTGCAAACCCCTGAACCTTCGTTAGGGTTTGGACTCAATCAATATAACGAGATCTTGTATTCGCTGATGTCAGATAGACGAATACATCTCACTATGGTCCATCAATACGCCACCTCTGCGTACCAGCATGTCAAGTAACCAAGGCAGACTACTTATTCTGACAATGCCGCAGCCATCCGGACAGACGTATCCTCATACGCTATCTCGGCTGTGATCAGGTTTATGTCTCACTAGGTCAAGTGATCATACTGTCTTCTGCGATCTACAACACACCGTATGATCGTCCCTATCGGTGAGACAAGAGGATACCATTGTTCATATATGTACGATTGTTAACAGATAGGAGAATAAACCGTTGTATACTCATTATAATAAATGCTTTCAGTATACAAAACCCATCAATATCCCACTTATACTCAAAGCATAACTAAGCTATTACAGAGTATACAGTCCGTCTATCTAGTCTGCTGTCACTTTAACCACTATCAGTGGTCAGCATCCACCTCAGACCCAGCTCACGAATATGTCTTTTGTAAACTTTCTATGGCAAGCTCTTTGTAAATGGATCAGCAAGATTGTCAGCAGTGTCAATCTTCTTAATCAGCACATTGCCCCTCGATATGATTTCTCGTATGATATGGTACTTTCTCTCTATGTGTTTGCTTGCCCTGTGAGACCGCGGTTCCTTTGAGTTTGCCACTGCACCAGAGTTATCACAATAAATTGTGATGCTCCTTGGCAAACTCGGGATCATGCCCAACTCTAAAAGGTAGTTCCGGAGCCACACCCCCTCTTTCGAGGCGTCGGAGGCGGCGACATATTCCGCCTCCATGGTGGAGTGAGCAATGCATTTCTGCTTTGAGCTCCTCCAAGATACAGCTCCACCACCCAGGGTAAACACATATCCTGAGGTCAATTTCTTCTCATCCTGGTCCCCTTGGAAATCCGAGTTTGTATAACCCACAGGGCACAAATCCTCATTTTGCTGGGGAGTACTGATCGACTGTAAAATACAGCAGCGAGCAAATAAATTTATAGACCTAAAGGAATGTCGAACCCACAGGGATAGTGCGACGAAATTATCTCATGTACTGGACACAGTTTATCAATTCGCTGTTTGAGTTAACCAATATTTAGAAGAGTTTTTGTTGGTGAATTTGAAAATAACAATTGCAAGAAAGTAAAGAGTTTTGGAAACAATAAAAAGAAACACAGATCCTAGGGCAGATATCCTAATCATCAACATGTTAATATCAATCAACTCAGCAATGGGGAAAACATAGATTTTTGTGGATTAAATTCCTTGGTCAGACAATTAAATCCTAGATTATTAATTAGTGACTATCTCCTCTCGGTCTCAAGAACACCAAATTAATTAATCTCATAATTATCTAATTATTCCTATGTAGGTTTCTTCCTTTTGAGACAGAAAACAAACACAATTAATTCTCTCTTCCTATTAATAATTTTCATCTCTCGATCCATCAATTATTAACTCTAAACCTAGATCTCAATTCACCTCTCGGTCCTTCTTTTAATCTAGATTATAAAATTAAATCAGAGAATTAATCCATGCTTGAAGAGTTGATATCAATTAAACATGCATCAGAAAAGAAATCATAACCCTAGAACCTGTTTGGGGTTCTAGCCACAAAACATGACTAGAATTAAAGCAAACATATTATTAAAGAACTTACAAATAAAGAGGAACCTTGAATGTCTTGTAAAAACTCCAAAAGCTCAATTATTCTAAGTGCAATAAGGCATAAAAGAAGTATAAAAACCAGTCTAATTTTCGTGCCTAAGAGTTCATATTTATAGAGGGGGAAAAAGACCTAATTTGAGTATTGGGAAAAAATAGCAAAAACTGCCAAAACAGGCCAAAAATAGCCTTCTCGGACATCTGTGTCGATCGACAAGCAGGCTGTCGATCGACACAACCTTCAAGATCGAAATCCGGGCTGAATTTTTGATGTTTCTGCAACTTTGACCTCTGTTTCGATCGACAGGGAAAATTTCGATCGACAGGAATGCTTTGACCTCTGTTTCGGTCGACACAAATCCTGTCTCTCGACACAGAAACATCTGACTGCGCAGTCTCATGGTTTTGGCCATAACTTCCTCTCCCAAACTTCGATTGACCCGATTCCAGTTGCGTTGGAAAGCTAACTCGAAGATCTTTCAAACCATGTGCTCCATTAGCTCAGATTCCATCGGTGGAAGAAGTCGTGACTGTTCCTTTGAACATCACCTGCTTTCGGTACGGATTTCCAATGAATTTGGCCTAAAACCTACAAAAATCACCCATCAAAGGCATAAAACCCTCTAAAGTAGACTCATGCACAAAAATAAGTAAAAACATAACATAAAGCACTTGAAACAATGGAGAAAAATATAGATAAGTGAGTATAAATATTAGCTTATCAAGTACCCGGTGCAGTCCACTAGGATGTAATCCCATTTTCTGACAAATATTGCAGGAACTCGTTACCGAGGTATTCGCCACCGCGGTCAGATCGCAGCGACTTGATAGTTTTCCCGACCTTTTTTTCTACTTCAGCCTTGAACTCTTTGAATTTCTCAAAGCATTCAGACTTGTAGCGAAGCAGGTAAACGTATCCGTACCTTGAGTAGTCGTCAATGAAAGTGACGAAGTACTCGTACCCTCCACGAGCCTGTGTGGACATTAGTCCACATAAGTCAGAATGGATCAATTCCAACACTTCCTCTGCTCGAGACTGACTAGCCTTGAAAGGCCTAGTTGACATCTTGCCCTCGATGCAGGATTCGCAGACTTGATAAGGTACAGCCCGGACTAGGTCCAATGTACCATCATCTGCAAGTGTTTGAATCCGCTTCAAGCTGATGTGGCCCAGTCTCAAGTGCCAGAGATATGTAAGATCTTTATCAGAAGAAGTAAATTTTCTCTTTTTAGGATTATCAATTACGGATGAATTACATGCAATACTTGCGAAAGACTTATGATTACAGTTAAAACATAGAGAGAATAATTCAGCAAGCCACGACAGATAACACCGTTATTACCAATGATAGAAACACCACTATAAAAAATAACTGAATATCCATCAACATAAAGTTTGGAAACTGAAATAAGGTTTCGCCGAAAATCCGGCACGTACAAAACATCTCTCAAAGTTAAAACAGAATCATCAAAGTACAAGGTGAAATCTCCAATGGCAGCTGCACTCACTTGTGCTGCGTTCCCCATCGAGATGGTAACCTCGTCATTCTTCAGCACCCTCCTCGGTGTGAACCCCTGCAAAATGTAACAAACATGATCAGTAGCTCCAGTATCCACTACCCACGAATGAGTAGAAACCGATGCTAAACATGTTTTCGTTATAAATGCAAATGACGTACCTTGTCCCTTAGCATTCGGACAATCCACCTTTCCGCATCCAGCAGACTCGTTCTTCTTTGGAGTGACCTTGGCTCTCTTCCCCTTCCTAGACTTGCTATCACTGCCTGTTTTCCTGAACTTGCTCTCAGCACCATCGTCTCCAACCTTAGAGGTTGTCGAACCAGTACTAGAACCAGACAGAACAGGTTTCCTTGCTCGCATGGTAGACTGCTTCACTACAAGATCCTCAAGCAGCTCATGCAGAGCATACTCTCCCTTTGCAACAACAACTACCTTAAAGTCATAATAGGATTCCGGAAGAGAATTTAAGATACTATCAATCTCGCCTTGTGCACTGATATTACCACCCCACAGTAAACTGTCTCATGAGATCAATCACAGACATCATGTGCGTAGTCACTGAACTATCCTCAACCATCTTCTTGCACACAAGATTGTGCACAAGCTTACAGTTCATAGTTCGCTCCACTTTGCCAAAGGCTGTCGAGAGTTCCTTCCAAAGCTCTCCAGCCCTTTCGAGGTGTTCATAGAATTCAAGCTCAAGCTCAAGCTCGCACACTCCTCTTTGAGAACGCAACAGTGGATCCATGTAAAGAACATGTGCTTGATTTTTCAGATAAAGGATGTGTTTGATGCAGAAACTCCATTCATGGAAGTTCGGACCAGTTAGAGGATTGAGAGCAAGTATATGATCGACAGTAGACATAGACATATCTGAAACAATTAAGATCTTAAATAAGAACATACATGTTGAACTTCGAAAACAAATGCATTGAAAACCCTTAAATAAATCAAATACAAATGTTTTCCACTAATTGCCAAAGAGATCCCACCACAAGCTACACTCGTAGACGTTTACGATGTCACCCTCAACCAGAACTGCGGGTTTTAAGCCCCAATCCATTTAATTTCACTACCATGTCAGGATGCTTTTGACACTAGAAATTAATAATTAGTGAAAACCTTAGACCAAGCCATCTCTCAAGAACAGGGATGCAATTCTTGCATTATATTCTAAGATGCTTCTAAGCAATTAACCACAAATTTAACTCCGGCCAAAAGTAACAGTTTAGCATGGCACGTAACCATACCGCACAACCCTTAAAGCTTTTGTTATCTATAATTTAAATCAATCCTAGAATACTTGTGAAAGAGGTCTACGCAAGCTACACTCGTAGACGTTTACGCAAAGCCCTCCCACTATTCACATGATTTAAATTATTTGTCTAGAAATCCCAACAACCGTACCCATGCACCTCTAGGAGCTAGCAAGCTACACTCGTAGACATTTACTAGAACGAGAGATACACTTACAACCTAGGACCGCTTTGTGGAGGTCTATTGATTTTAATTAAAATCTGCTTAGTATTTTTCTTTTAAAAGGTTTCTTTATGCGCACACATAATTTCTTTGTTATTATATTTCCCAAATTTTTGCATGTAATTAAACAAGCCCAAAAATTCCCAAAATATAATCCAACAAAAGAAATTAATCACATAAGCATGCTTGAAAAGCTGTAAATAATAAAAGCGATAAAACATGCTTTTCCTATTATCTACACATGCTTAATTGCGCACATAAATAAATCACATATCATACGAGGACAATTAAGACAAACAAAAATTCCTCGTGGCCCCAAAAATAGAAAAAAATAAATTCTATCTATTACAATTTGAATTTTGAATTAATTTGGATAATTCCAAATCTTTTCAAATCTCCAAGGGCCTCCAAATCTTCAACTACCAAATCTTTTGGGATTTAGGCCTTTGTGATCTGATGATTTGCCCTAACCCTAATGCAAACCCTAAGGTTTACACTGGATTGTACAAACCACCAAAACACGAGCCCCCGTCGCAGGGACAGCAACGGCTGACGACATCCGAAGCCGTTGCCGACCGCCGGTCCGCCGCCGCGTGCGCACAGCGCTGCACACGCACGCGCGCGCAGCCCCGATGCCGCTGTCGTTCGCCCGCCACCCAGCCGCCCGTGACGCACGCTGCCGCGCGCTGTCACCCGCACCGTGCGCGTCCCTACGCCTCCATCGCCCGTGGCTGCACGCGCGCGGCCGCCTGCCGCCGCCGTGCACTGCCCTTCGTCGGCTCCGTCTTCGTTCTTCGTCCTCGACCCGTCCAAATTAAATTTGAAAAATTACAGAAAAAACTATGCTATTACAAATTTTCAAATCTACACTAATCACGGATTTTCTCGTGATTTTACAAAAATAATTCAGCCCTACACGGATAAACCACCGCGGGCTGAATCAACGGGTTGCCACGAGGAACAAAAACCAACATCTACAAAATAATAAATTCACACATGCATATCGAATTTAATTATGAACAACAGAGCCATAAATCAGAAACCTCGCTCTGATAGAGGTCTATTTATAGACCTAGGGTTGTAAAACCCTAGTGGGCTTGTGGGCTCAACTCAGCACACTTGTTGGGCCAGACCTGGGACCTAATGCAAATAATAAAGTGGGCCTATAAATTAATTAATTCCCATGTCCACAACCCAGGACACAATTAATTAATTAATAATAATTTTTTTTTCACCGCAGAATTAATACTAACGTACCACTTTATTACCACGTTATGAGAACGGGTTGCATTAATTGAGAATCCCCATATTTAAGGTTACCGGACATCCATTAATTTATCGGAGCCTCTGACAAGCTCTAACCATAATTAATTAATATCTTATTATTCATTAGTAGTACCACTCAAACCTTATCACTCGTGCCTGAACTTAATCAGCCTGCAGGACTTTGGCACGATGAATGTTATTGAGCTCCTCAGGGAATGTCCCCATCCTATTACTCGGATATGGTTACCTAAACCCAGTCTCAGGCGGTACTACACGAACTGCTGTTACCCAAGATGCGGATATACGAGTACGTTACTTAGGCTCTCCACCATGGCAAGTCAAAGCAACAGTCAACCCGTGCAAACCCCTGAACCTTCGTTAGGGTTTGGACTCAATCAATATAACGAGATCTTGTATTTGCTGATGTCAGACAGACGAATACATCTCACTGCGGTCCATCAATACGCCACCTCTGCGTACCAGCATGTCAAGTAACCAAGACAGACTACTTATTCCGACAATGCCGCAGCCATCCGAATAGACGTATCCTCATACGCTATCTCGGCTGTGATCAGGTTTATGTCTCACTAGGTCAAGTGATCATACTGTCTTCTGCGATCTACAACACGCCGTATGATCGTCCCTATCGGTGAGACAAGAGGATACCATTATTTATATATGTACGATTGTTAACAGATAGGAGAATAAACCGTTGTATACTCATTATAATAAATGCTTACAGTATACAAAACCCATCAAAAGTCTTGGCTATTCCTTTCTACCTTAAGTCCAAATGCCTCAATGCATGCAGATGCAATGTAAGTATGCAATGCTCCAGTGTCAAATAGTACCATGACAGGTATATCGTTAATAATTCCCATACCTGCAAGGTTTCCTTCATCGTGGTTCCCTTCTAAAGCATAAGCCCTTGCCCTTCTTGGCTGCTCATTCTCCTCATGCTGATTCTCCTCCTGATGCCTCGGTGGGGCCTGATGTCCCTGTCTGCCTCCTCCGCGATTTTCGGCGTTACCTCTCCATGGTTGGCGGCTACCCCTCATTGCTCTCAGTTGCTGGTTCGCCGGTCTCTGGAAAATTTGGAGGTTTCCTTCTCTTGGTTGGGGTGAAGAACAATGACTAGCATAATGTCCAAAGCCCCCACAGTTGTAGCATTTGCTTCCGCCTTGCTGACAATCACCAGTATACCTCCTCCCACATTTAGGGCAATTCTGCTGACCCATGTCTCTTTGATCTCTTCGTGGTGTTGTCTCGGCGTCATTTTTTTTTGGTAAGCCTGATTGAAGTTGCGCCTGTGAAAGTTCTGAAAATTCCCTTGATCTGGGCGCTTCTGACTTCCCTGACCTGATAAGTTTGTCTCGGGTTTGCCTCCCATTTTCTCTTCTGAATTGGGGCCGGAATCTGAGTTTCCTGGGCTCCCCACATAGGCATTTTCTTCTTGTTCTTAGAGGCCTCAATGTCCAATGCATTGCTCAGTAACTCTTGGTAACTTAACCCTTTCATTGTTGCTAGCTGGGTACGGATATCCTCGCGTAGGCCCTCCCGAAACTTGTCTGCCATCTTCTGAGGCGAGTCTGCCTGTTGCGGTGCTAGCTGAAGCAACTCCCCAAATCTCGTATCATACTCTTCCATAGTCATTTTTCCTTGCTCAAAAAGGAAAAATTCTACCTCCCTATCCCTCCTGTATTGCTTTGGGATAAACTTCTCAAAAAGTGCTTCCTTAAACCTATCCCAATTCAGATGGGATTGCTCCTCCGGTGCCTAAGACTTGACATAGGTCCCACTAGCGATCAGCCTTTCCTTTAAGCTGGTAGGTCATGCAGTTGACCTTCTCAGATTCAGTGCACTGCATGTGCCTGAAGATCTTCTCTTGCTCTCGTACCCATTCCTCTGCAGCTACAGGACCTCCTGTCCCGTCAAAAGTATGTGGCTGCTGCTTACGAAAAGTCTCCACCAGTTTGACTGAAGAAGTAGCTGGCGCTCTCTCGGGTGGAGGCTGGAAATGTACGTACTGCTCTGCTGCACTGTCCTCATCGGACAGTATCTCGTACTCATCATGTTTCTGGAAAATAGGAACTTCTTCCAAGAATGGGGCATCAAAGTCATGCTGCGGATTGGCTCTTCCGCGACCTCTGCCTCTTCCTCGGCCTCAGCCCCGGCCGCATCCTCGGCCTTTGCCTCTTCCACATCCTTGATTGATATTTTCCATAATCTTTCTTTCCTGCAACTATATAATCAACGACATAATAGCTGTTAGCGAACAATTTACATCCAATCAATATCCTCACAACAATATTTTTTCAAGGAAATAACATCATCATCAAATAACAAAGTCATAATCCTGCAACAACATGCGTTCGATACACCAAATCGAAATAAAAAAAAATTACAAGAGAAATAACGCCATTATGATAACATAAATAACATCATCCTCTCATTAGTTCATAATCAAGACAGAAAAACAACAACTATTCAATAGGACCACTCAGACGGGTCCTCATCCTCCTCCTCTTCGTTCTTCATCTTCCCCTTTCCTTTATCCTGAGCCGCTGCCTTCTTACCTCTGCCACTCTTTGTATCACTAGAAATGCAAATCGGCGCATGGATAGTCCCGTAACCTCCAAACATGTCCGCCTGAATCCTGAGCCAGATTAGCCCGACTAGGCTCCCCGACGCACTGCGATGGTGGCTGAACTGATGATGCTGGCAGGTCAAGAAATCCTAGAGGTCCTATAGGGTCATGGTACTGTAGCGCAAACTGTACTGACGATGTGGAAAAATCGCAAAAATCCATATGGGTCATAGGCTCCCAAACGCTGAGACTCGGGTGGAGGTAGTATATGAGCCACGGAGGGCGAAGGTGGTACAGATGGAGTCCTCTGCTGTGGTGCACCTCCTGTCATAGACGCTTGAGTACCCTTGGAAGAAGCAGGTGAAGGGTCCTCATTAGCAATAACTTTCCGAATCAGATCTGCCATGAAGGGTCGGAAACTCCTCACAGTACCTGTAATATTATCACAGTGCAAATTAACTAACATCATGACTAAGAGTCCTCTCCATCGCCTCTCTATCAGTGACGCCGTGATATCTGACTCTCTCCCATAAGTCTAGGTACTCCATCAAGGTAGGGATGCGGTTTCTTCTGGAAATGGAAGGTGGTCCCTGAACTGTCGGACTAGTCTCTGGTACGGGTCCATCTGTCACATCAAATAAAAGGTCAGTCCAAAAAGTCACAAAATAACATCATAAGGTACATTCTGTACACCTAGCTATTAACCTGTAGTTTCCACAAGTCAACTCACTCTTACTACGGGTGTCGTTTCACTCCACCCGAAACAACTTAAATTCTAAACAATAACCAAACCCCACGTCAACTCTATATCTACCCCGCTTAGTGCCTTTTCAAGGCTAACAGTTAGTCGGTCAGTCCTAATCCATCCTAATATATCTTTTAAATTAACTTCATAATTCCACAACTTACAGCTCAACTCACAGGTTAACACATCTTTAGTAATAACTCAAAACTTTACACTGCTTGCAACACCTTTCAAAACCAACATTTTGAAATCACCATTTCAAAGACCACCAAACTGGTGTCAAAGCCAAACAATTCCAAAAATTTTCAAAACCAACCAACAATTTCAACAATTTCAAAACCAACCCAACAAGTTTCAAAACCACGAGGTTTTCTCAAAACAATATCAACCATATTTTTTCATCAATCAAACAGTGTTAGCACCCTGCTCAACAAAAAACAACTCACACTTTCATCAACACTTTCAACCCTTCCTTGTCCAACACACAAACTATTTAAAAATAATTTCCAATTCATTTTCGACCAATGCACAACACTTTCAAAGCGACCCATCATTAAAAAAATTGCAAGAAGGTAAATTTAAAATCTTCAAAATGTACCTCAGGTTGCGCAGGACGGAGTAGGGTGTAAACACGAGCAATCCTTTCAATCAATTCCCAAACTCAAAACCGTTTTCAAAACTCAAAGTTTTAAAGCAATTTCAAAACAGGTTCACATTGATTTCAAAAACTTTTCAAAACCCTGTATTTTTTTTAAAAAAACCTTTCTTTAAAAGCCTGGGGCTCTGATACCACTTCTATAACGCCCCCAACTGACCTTCCCAACTTTGGGGTGCGCTACAGTCGGGATCAACATTTTCCAAACACATTTTATAATTTAAAATCAGCGTAAGACTTATGAAATTTAAAAGAGTAATTGAAATAACATTTAATACATCCAACATTGTTCAAAAGATGACAAAGTAAGGGTTAAACATTTGTCCATAAAATAATCAAAATGCGGGAATGAGTAAGTTCAGACCGTGTAGCAGCGGTGTGTGCAACACAGTGGAGATATGCATATGAAGATGCATATCTCAGGACCTTTTCAAAATCTGTACAATTTCTTGCTTCGCCTGTTTACACCCCGTACTCCCATCCTCGCTTCTTAACCTGCGTATTTTAGAAATAATAAGAGGGGCTGAGTACAATTGTACCCCGTGGAAACATGCCCGAAAAATACAGTTTAAATAGGAATGTTATGTAACTCACATAGATAAACACGGGATTTTGTTGAAAGAAACCGTGTTATCTAAAACATATTATCTCGCACGTGCTATTTTACATGTATTGTATCAGTTTCCCGTTGTGTAACTGGAATTTGGCCCATTTCCGAGTTACTATGTACAACTGGGAATGGACGAACCACTCTACCCACTCATATCAAATAGTGCACTAGCCTCAGTTTAAAACCTTGAGACCCGATCGATTTACAAATAAATACTCCAGATCCAACATTCTGTGGGGGCTTCTTACCCCACTTCACAATTTGTGGGGGCTTTTCACCCCACTTCACAGTTTCTAAGGCTACCTACCCTACTATTAATGAGTCATAGCATACAAAAAACCTAGTTCCGTACTCATTAATAAAACTCTCTGACAATGGGAATCGACAGAGGATAGATACAATAACACAAACCAATTTTTTTTTTGCATAGCAATCAGTTAAAACAAAGCATTTTACATACTCATTTTTGGAAAATGAAAGAATTTCATTTATACATAAAATAATTCCCACCTGAGTTAAGCTTTTACTTCTCTAGATGTTTTCCTTGTTATCCGTGTAGCTGAGCTCGATCGCTTTATCACTTATCTTCCTACAATAATACTAATATTCAACTGATTAGGATGGATGATCTAGGACAGATATCTAACTCAACAATTACCAACAACACTTCGCATGCTTCACCCTTCAACCAACATGCTTCAACTTTTCTCAGATCGAAACAAACCAAATCCGACTCTCGATTTCATAACCAACACCTTAATATGCTCCTAACATGCTTGGAAAATCATAATATAAACTTAGGTATTGAATACAACTCGACTCGGACAAGAACGGAACAAGAAAACATGACATCTCCTTCCTGAACAACTGCATTGATCGACGGAGCTCTGTGTCGATCGACACAGCCACGTCCATCGACACGATTGCCATCGATCGACACAAAGCTCTGTCGATAGCCCCTCGGTCTCGACATGCAACTCGGTCGACAGGGCCTCCATCGATCAACACAGCGTGTCAATCAACGGGCTCTGCATCGACCGACGCACTCCTGTTGATTGAAATGAGCTATTTCGATCGACGGGAGTCATCTTCTCTGACTCGCGAACCAATGACCTGCAATCTCCAAAAACTCACATCCTATCCACTCATATCAACATGCAAACACATATAAAAGATCCTAGACCCTCGAGGAACATGAATACATGCTATAGAGTTCAAAAATACGACAGGAAATGAAGGTGGCGAAGCTCACCAGAAAAATAAAGAGTGACAGCGGCGATAGCATTTTTCGGCGTCCAAACTCGAGTCCCAGGGTACCAAAATGATCACTACAAAGTGGGGAACACGAAAACATAAGTTTCGAGTCGAGACATGAGCGATTAAAGAAGTTCTAAATCTTGAAAACGAAACTCACCACTTTCCGACGGGATGATTTCTCTCATCCGTATCTCCTCCGATACTTGACCTCAAGACGCGTACTTTAGCTCTACAGAAAGCTTGAAGAGAGGGCTATCGATTGTTGGTGGTGGCGTGGCCGACGATGGTCTGCGGCGGCCGGGATCTGGCCGGAAAGGTGCAGCGGGGCAGAGGGTTGAGGTGGGGGGTGACGGGGAGAGAGAGAGAGAAGTGAGGAGTGAATTTATTTCCTTTTCTTTTTCTATTTTTCTTGTATTTCCTCACTTGAATAATTCCAAAAATTCAATTTTGAGGTGTCAAAAATTACACATGCAAATGTCACCTCATTCCATGCATTATTTCCTATTTTTCAAATAAATCTAATATCTCCCATTTCCAAATTAATTCCATTTTGCATAATTTCACAATTTCAAAAAATCCAAGTTAAATCTTACAAAATTAATATCTCTTGCCACGGGTCTACGAAAATTAATCCGATTGATTCGTTCTCATTCATATTTTATTCCGAGCATTTACTTAGCTTGATTTAGGAAATGGACTTTCCGAACTTGAATCGCAATTTAGATACACTTTTGCTAGCAATAAAAATAAATTATTGCACAAATGAGAAGAAAATTATTATATTGAAATAATTAAGCAATTAATTAGCTTAATTGAACCCGGGGATATTACAAAATCTATTTAAATATATCTAACACCCCTACAAGCTGAGACGTGATGACTCCGGAAATGCGAAGCTTGGTTTAAAAGAACTCGAAGAGATTTCGTTGTAAACTCTTAGTGAAATGTCCGCAATCTGATTTTCCGAATCCACGAACTTGGTGACTTGGCGCCCAGTTTCAACTTGCTCACAAACAAAATGTAGTCAATATAAATGTGTTTTGCTCGTTTGTGCGACACTGGATTCCGTGTAATGTAGAGAGCACTCGTATTGTCCGAGAAGATTGTCAGAGGTCGTGGAGGCGAGGCATGAAGATCTCGACATATGTTGAGTACCCAAAGAATTTCAGAGGCAGTGTTAGCAATAGCTCCATATTCCGACTCACAGCTTGAGCGAGCAACTGTCGGCTGCTTCTTGGCACTCCAAGAAACGAGATTCGGACCTAGGAAAATTACGTATCTATAGGTCGAATGGTAGGTATAAGAGCATCTTGGCCGGTCAGCATCCGAGTATCCAAGTAGAGACGATGCGCCAGGCGTGAAAGAGAGGCCAAAATTGAGAGTACCCTTTACGTATCGGAGAATCCGTTTGACAACTTGAAAGTGCTCAATGGTCAGTTGCAGCTGAAACTGGCTTACGGTGTTAACCGCATAAGAAATGTCTGGTCAAGTGATAGTTAAATATTGTAGAGCACCAACAAGTGATCGATAAAGCGTGGGATTGTCGAAAGGTTCACCTTCCTTAGTAAATGAAGCACTGGGCGCGAGAGGAGTTGCGACTGGTTTTTAGTGTAAGAGGTCCGCACGTTGCAAAATATCAACTGCATATTTTGTTTGACATAGAAATAATCCCGATGATAGATAAGTCACTTCGAGACAAGAAAATAACTAAGATTTCTCATATCCTTAATTGAAAATTTGTGATTCAGACATGAGAGGAGATCAGACAGCACATTCTTGTTGTTTCCAGTAATAATAATGTCGTCGACATGTTCTAACAAGTATATAAGAGTTTCATCGCGCCGTAGAACAAAACAAGATGTATCAGACGAGCTGCATAGAAAACAAATAGATACCAATAATATGCAGAAGCGTTGATACCAAGCAAGGGGAGCTTGCTTGAGACCATTGATGGTTTTCTTCAAACGACACACGATCAAGATAGCGGAGGTCCATGAAGCCGGGGGTTGTTCCATAGAACACCATTTAAAAAATTATTTTTGACGTCCAGTTGATGAAGCAACCAAGAGTTCATAACGACGAGTGATAGAACTATCCAAATTATGGAAGCTTTGCCAATCAGACTAAAGGTGTGGGTGAAATACAATCCAGGAATTTGGCTAAACCCTTATGCAACTAGTCGAGCCTTGTATCGATCAACTGAGCCATCAACATTAAATTTTGTCAAGAAGACACATTATAAGCCTATGACATTTGACTTGATCAGTCGCTTTTGGCGTTGATCTGTATTTTCCGAACTACTTCGGGAAAGTCTCGTCCTTTGTGTGTACTTTTGTCAGAACGGCAGTATGGCTTCAGCCTTTGACACTCTTGCTCTGCTAATGTTCATTAGTGATCGACTATCGTCTATTTGGTTGCTGAAAGCTTTCACTGACACTCGATCCTTTGACGTCTCTTCTGCTAGCATCTTTCAGGGTTTGCTAAAGGTTGGCAAATGCTAAAGTCTTAGCATTCTGCTAGCGTATGTTTTCTAGCAAACGCCGTCCTTCGATATCTGCTAGGAAATATTCTAGCAAACTAAACTATTACAACTCAATATTTGACCTATACAGGACATTACACGGTATGCTAGTCTATCTAGAATTCAGCAAATGATCGACCACATGCTAAGGTTTGATTCAACAAAACCTTTTTAAATAAATCCTAATGGAGATTTTAGGAATAATTTCCCAACAATTTCCCCCTTTTTGGTGCGATCAAAGCTTACTATCATTTGCTGAAACTAAGAGGAAGAATGTCCGTGTTTACAAAAAAAATGTTATCCTAGCAATCTAACACAGAGTTTATCCACCTTAGTTCAAGCATTAAGAAATGAGATTCCCCCTTAACAAGTGCTGGGAAATATTTCACTATTAAACACATAGGTAAATGCTGCAAAGGTAATATGCTAGAAATTCTAGCACCCAAGAAAAATTAGCAGGCATTTATTTATTTTTAATCTCAATCCAATTGTTTTCAAATACGTTGAATACACAGATAGTGTATTTCAACTAAGGCACACAGTAAAAATCAGAGATTGACAATGAGAGGTTGTCTCAGTCTGATCAATTTTCATTCATATGATATATCTATTACAAATACAATGAAAATGATAGACGGAGGCAAGCGAGAAAAAATACCAGAGGTAAGGATGTAGTCAAGAGTCTGAAGCAGGTTTCTTTAGCTTCTCCAATTCATCAAATTTGCTTGATGCCATCTGCACAAATGAATCCAAAAACTCCTTAGCAGCAGCACGTTCAGCGGCTTCTAACTCAAGATCCTTAGCAATCCGCTCATTCTCCTCTTCGAGCATCTTGATTTTCAGCTATGTTTCCTTCTGCTTTAGCTCCTCAAGAGCTTTCCTCTTCTCTTCTTTGGCAGCTGCTCTAGCTTCTTTTGCTTCCTTCCACTCAGCAGCCTCAGCAATCCTCCTTGCTTCCCCCTCTTTGATTGCATCCAAAAATTTGGAAGAAAAGGATGTAACTGTATGTTCTACCTGCTGCTTATGCTCTGCTACGTCTGCCTTGACTTCCTGCACAGAAGCCTTAACAGAGGAAACATCGGACTCGACTGAATTCACCCTGGCCGTTACGGTATCAACATTCGTCTTGACTACCACAATCTCCCTACGTATGTCCGTGGATTCTATCACCATTCTCTCAGATATGGTGGAAACAGCACTTTGAATTGCCAGTTGAACTACATAGTTCAGATATGTTGGAAATTGGAGAGAGCTGACCGGAGTGGCAAGGAAAGATGAAGTAGTAGGAACGATGAGAGCTTGACTCCTAGCAGTGGAAGTGGAGATTTCTTCCAGGACTTCTTCTGTGTTCCCTGTGTTAGCAGTAGTACTTTGCTCGGTAGTGGCTAGCAGATATACTGCTTCCTCGATGTCTTTCAAATACTCTGCTTCAGCTACAACAATTGTAGCTTCCTCGAGCTTCCGAGCTTCTGCTTGAGAGTGTGCTAACATATAATCCTACAAATCTGCTTCTCTATTTTGGTAAGCAACGACTTCAAGCCTTCGAGCATTGCGCTCCTCTGCCTCACGAAGCGTAGCTAGCCGAGCTTGTAATTTTGACTCATTGAACTTCACAAGTTCAGCTTGGCATTTCTTGTATTCAGCTGCTGCTCGTGCTTGACGCTTAGATAATTGAATGTGCGTGTCAGACAACCCATCTGGAGCAAATGTAGATTTGGGCAGAGAATATGAAGAAGATGTCAGCCGATGAGCCTTAACAGCCTGGAGCCTGGCGATAACAGCCTTATCACTATACTGTTTGGAGCAGGGGGATTGGTCCATCCATTCGTTTGCCCATATCTCCTCACGCTTCCAGAAATCCAATCCCTTCCATGCCATCATTATCTCTCTTTCCTCCATGCAGAGTTCTCGAGAGATGTAATCATACTTCTTCCATCGTCTGAACTCGCATCCCAAGATCTTTCCATCAAGAGTATCTTCCTCCAATACTCCAGCAAAGATTTCTTTGACATCCTCCTCAATCATCAAAGTCACGAATTTTTCAATGTTCTGTCCAAGCAATTCAAACTCAGAGTGTACATGACTTTTAATGAAGGATAATCGAAGTCGATCCCCGCATTCCGTGGAGATTTTCTTTAGAGAACTTGCATCATAGACGTCTGTGGATTCTCCATCGGAATCGATTCCAGAGAAATTCTCATGGATACCTATTTTAGTATCGGAAGGAACTTCTGCTTGAGGACCTTTAGCAGGATTTGCGTCCTCATCCCTAGCAGATGATTCCTCGATAGCGATTGGCGGAGAGCGGACTTTGTCCTCAGCAAATGAGTGCTCAGCAAACGAGTGCTCCTCCATGTGTCCAATCTGCTCAGCGGATTCACCTTCAGCACCATCTTCTACCTTGTCATCGGATTCTCTCTAAACTCTAGAAGGACCTTTGTCCGGATTCCCTGGAATTTGTCTGAATGACTCGCGGATGAAATGTTCTTCATCGGAACTGCTCTCCAAATCCACAATCAACTCCACCCTATCGAATCTGCCGGATTAAATTGCTTCAACAAGCTCTTCGTCTGTCATAGCATCTTTCTCAGCTATGATTGCTCCTTCTTTGTCAACAGAGGGAATTGAAACAGTGATCCTTCCGTCTTTGATGCCTTTCCCTTTCTTGACGGCATTTTCTTCCATAAATGCCTCTTGTAGAAGTTGAGCTGCTTTCTTCTGAGCTTTGTGTTCTTCAGCAGCTTTCTTGATCCGTTCAAATTCTTTGTCCCTTCCTTCGAACGTCATCTCAGCAACAAATTTCTGATATTGCTTCTTCTTAAGTTCTCTTCTTTGAGCATCTCGTTTTCTCTTTGTTTCTCTCACTCCCTGAATCCATTCTTCCGGGCATCTAGATGATAAAGGGATGTGAGCTGGAACGGCTTCAGCAGCCTTCTTCTCTGGTTCTGCTTTCTCTAATTCTTCCTGCTCTGAGATTAGAATCAGCTTTCTCCTTGTTTTCTTCTTTGCTTTCTGGGCAGGAGAGGTGATGTTCGACCTCTTCTTCGTTGGAATGGCCATAGCCATAGCCCTAAGAACAAGTGGAGGCTGTTCGGCTTCCTTCGCAGTCATGATCTCATTGATATGATCTGCTGGTAAGTTGCCCAGTTTCTCAATCTCTTCAAGATTCTTGAAGCAGTGTTCTGTCTCAGCATTCATCTGAAGTAGAGCAATCTCTTTAGCAGACATTGGAATGGCCGACTGTAATATTTGAACTGCCATAGCGGCTGCGTCTGGCTCTTCGGGGGATGTGGGTTTGTTCTTGTCCACATTAGATTTCCCTGTCAACTTTCGAGGATTCCTGGTATTGGCAGGTTTGGGCTCTTTCCTCATCGCTGGGATGTAGTCTGTAGGAAGCAGACTTACACCACGATCTACTCCTGTATTGGTGAACAACATTTCCAAATATTTGCTGATCTTTAACCCAAAATTCACGTTCGAAGAGAACGTTTCATCAACTACCATATGGTCATTCTTCCGAGCATGTTCAGCCCATCGCTCAAAGAAGAATTCTGCCCAATTACCCTTAATATTGTCATTCAATGCCATCATAACAACATACTTCTTGGCAGAGAGTTCTGAGTAGGAACCGGCGTCACATTGGAGCATTTTGATTACGATCTCCGCAAGGAGCTTGTACTCATCAGACAGAGTGTTAATCGGTGTAGCAACTTTAAAGGTAATCACCTGCTCTTTCTTGTCTTTTAGCTCCCCTGGTTTCTTCCAAAGATTCCAGCGTTTCTCCATCTCAACAAGATCATTGACCTTGTATTGAGAGATCTTTGCCCCATAGTTTCGAAGTCCAAACGTCCTCGAAAGTAAATCAGCACTTACTTCCACAAAATTTCCATATACGCAAGTCTTGAACAACTTCTGATCATCATTCATAACTGCTCTAGCATAAAATTCTGAAACCATGCGTGGGTGAAATTGGTCAGGCTCAGCAAAAAGGTATTTTACCAGTAATTCTGAGTTGAGTAGATCCAAAATCCACTGTGGAATGTGTTTGACGGCGAGAGGCATATAGAGGATTCTATCTTTCATGATTTGTGCCAGACGCCTCTGCTCAGTCGTATGGCCGGATAACTCCTTTTTCCGAGCCAAAACCACAAATCTGCTGTATGGAACTGACTCATCAATGTCTTCCTTTTTCATAATTCCGGTGAAGTTGGGTGCATGTCGAACATGCAACGGTGAATCTGTTGGGGGCAAAAAAATGAAGGTGGGAGGTTGGAGTAGATTTTCTGGGTTTTCTGTAAGAGATGATTCAGGATGAGTGGTATCGCTTGGTTCTGTATTTTGGGTATTTGGAGAGTTGGGGTTGGTTGCCATGGTTGGGGATTTTTGAGTGAGTTAGAAATCTCGGAGAGGGTTTGAAAAAGAATGAGAGAGGTTTCAGAGAGATAGGGATTTGAATCACGTCTTGTGGAGAGATGAAAGGGTTTGGAAGATTAATTGAATCTAACGGTAGTGATTGCTTCCTTTCTGAATTCGATCAACGGCTGGGGTTAAAGGGTTAAATCGTGTGAGTACGCATGTTCTCCAGAACTTGAGTGCCAATGACGTGGCAAAATCTAATTTGTCGCCGCCGTCTGCGAGCATTAAATGCACCTCTTAAGAGATTCTAAAATCTCCCGCATCTGAATGAAAACTTCAGCAGCCGTAAATCTCAGCATCAAGAGCGATCTTATCAGTGATAATTTCTGACGTCGGATAATGAGTATAATTGATCAATAGATTCCACGTATTGCCAATACTCTCTATATCTCCGATATATAAAATTCATCTCTCTTCATCTCTGGTTCATGCTTGAACGTAATTATCTCCGATTTGACCTTCACTTTATGAGATTACTGCTATCTCAGAGCGACTGGTCGTATCCCGAGATAAACAGTAGACCGAAATGATTCTATAAATAGCATGGTCTTGAGATTTTTCTTGATACGCCTTCTTGCTAACTTTGCTTTCCTTCTTCAAAATAAAAATCCTTTCTCCAAAAATCATGGAACCAGCCTATGCCCTTTATGTACCAAGAAACAGAATCATGTGTGATTATGGTCTTTATGCAGAGTATGAAGCAGATTATCAGGTGGCTGAGACGACGATGACAAGTCTCCATGCCCGCAGTCTAGGCAAATTCGTATGCCTTACTCCGCATGCTTTTCAAAGGGAACATCTTCGGTACTTCATTCGTTTGAGTGATGCCGATTGAAACTCCATTGTTGGTGTCTTCCGGAACCAGCTAGTGAGGTGGACTGCGGACACCTTTGCTGCAGATTTCAGCCTGCCACGGGGTCCGGTTTCTGTCATGGACTATCGCAGAGATGAGATAGCTCCAGAGTGGAATTCGTGGATGAAGTGGAGAGATTCTCCTGAGTTTGAGTTTTCTCCAACTCCCTCAGCATACGGCCTGCAGACGCAGTACCAGGTCCTCTTCCAAATTGTCTGCGGCATGATCGTAGGAGAAGATCCTGACGACATGATTTTCTCTCACGAGACATGGAAAGCCATGATGGCGATCGACGATAAGGCGGAGGTCGACTGGGCGGCCTTCGTCTTTCAGAGGGTGCAGCAATGCGTCCAGAGTTTCCCACATCTTCCTCTCCCTTACGGGATGCAATTAAGTTGGCTATTAGAGCAGAGATTCTCGGATCTCACTCTAGCTCCTTCCAACCTTATGGGGTTGGATTTCTATCCTTTCAGGCCATTGCCTTCCTTCTTTTAAGTTTGTTGTACCTTCTTTTCCCATGTAAATATTTTTGTAATTTCTTATATATGAAATTGTAAATATTTCATTCCAAGTAACTCGTACTTAAGCTCTGTGATTTTTGACTAACCACGCGATTCCAACCATATGCTTGTGCAAACCATATATAATAGCTTTGAAAAATACTGACTTGTAGTAAAAGTCTGAATCGACTTTGCTGAGTAGACCTCTGTCTGCAACTCTGCTAGAGTAGACCTCTGTCTGCAACTCTGCCAGAGTCCTAGCAGATGATTCATCGAGCATATCCATTCTCTCTGCTGAATATACAGTAGCAACCATGTCCTCAAAGTCTAGCAGACTTTGCTATACTTTGGATGTTGAATCTGACGGATGGGAGGGTTCTGTCAGATAGGATAGATCGACGGCCTTGAATACGTACGTCCCGTCACATCGTTTCTTCTTCTAAGAAATTTTGAGTGATCTGATGTGGCGTTTCTCAACTCATCGCAGCCGTTTGTGAGTATTAAACACACAGCAGATGATCATCGAACGTCGTCGGCTGAGTTAATTTGACCTGCATGACGATTCTTCTATACTCATCGTTTCATATTCTGAGATATGAATCATCACGACTTTTCACTAGAAATCTAACTGTCATAAGTGAAAAGTAGTGCCTCTTCTCTATAAAAAGAGCCTTCTTGTGGTGAATCTTAACACACAAGCGCCCTGATCTGCAAATTTCTTCATAGTTTCTTTCCAAGTCTTTCCTCAAAAGAAAGGAAATTATGGATTCTCCTGGTCAGTCTTTAGAGATACGCCGTAATCAGATTCTCCATGAGTCTGGTTTGTACTCATTGTATGACGATGATTACGTCGTGGCTGAGACAGTCATGACAAAGCTCAATTGTAGCGGGTTGGCTCAATTTGTCACAGCCACCCCACGACTTTTCCACGGTGACATTCTCCGAGATTTTATTAAGGACTGCTCTGTGGAGGAAGGAGTCATCTCTGGTTCCTTCTGCGGTAAGCGAGTCTGTTGGTCTCCGGACTTCTTTTCTCAACGTTTCGGCCTTCCCAGGTATCCAGAGTCAGTGTTGGACTACCGATTGATGGAAGTGGCCCCTGAGTGGTCGTCATGGCAGAAATGGCGACGGTCATCTTGGTTTGAGTTTACTCCTTCTGCTTCAGCATATGATCTGCAGACTCCTTACTGGGTGATATTCCGTATCGACCACAACATGCTGTTGGGAGAAAGTCTTGACTATCTCTCTTTTTCAAGAGAGACATGGCAAGTCATGATGGCCTTTGATGATGAAGCCGAAGTTGACTGGGCGGGCTACATCTTTGATAGCGTTCGAGAATGTGTTCGGCTTTACCCTTCTGTGCCTCTGCTGAATGGAATGCAGCTCAGCTGGCTACTGGAGCAGAGCTTACCTCGGATAGCAGAAGGACGATCTAACCTTCTGGATACGGACTTCTTCCCATTCAAGCTTCGTTCTCCCTAGAATAGGAAGCATGTTGTTGTTTATATTTACTCAACCCTCTTTTGTAAAGACAACCTTCAATGAATGGAATGATATGGTTTTTGGAATATGCAGAACTTTACGAATCTGCCTTCCAATTTTGATATTTGCTGAAAGATCAGCAACCATTGTCTGCTTAGCATTCTTTGTACAGGCAATTCTTGTGAATACAGACGTTCCTCAACAGACGTATTCAGCATCCAGAATACTTAATAATGTCTTCATGAAATACAAGAAATCCAGAAAGAATAAGAATAGCATCTCATTCATCCATAGCATTATCCAACTCCTTAAGACCCAACTTAATGCATAACTCCTTGAATCTGGATTCAGCAAGAGGCTTTGTGAATATATCAGCTATCTGATCTTCAGTGCATATATAGCAAATATCAATATCCTTCTTCTCCTGGTGATCACGAATAAAATGATGACGGATATCAATGTGCTTGGTCCTAGAATGATGGACCGGATTCTTGGTAATGCACATAGCACTATTGTTGTCGCAATAAATTGGCACACATTCGGGAGGAATCCCATAGTCTTGCAACTGTTGCCTTATCCATAAAATTTGCGAACAATAGCTAGCAGTAGCCACATACTCTCCTTCGGTAGTAGATGTAGCAACAGAGTGTTGCTTTTTACTAAACCAACTAATGAGCTTGTGTCCAAGAAATTGACAAGTACCGCTCGTGCTCTTCCTATCAATCTTGCATCCTCCAAAATCTGAGTCTGAATATCCACTTAGAGCAAGACTGTCTGCTCTTGGATACCAAATTCCAGACCTTCTGTGCACTTCAAATATCGCACAATCCGCTTAGCAGTATCTAAATGAGCCTTCTTTGGATTTGCTTGATATCTAGCACATAAGCCAACGACAAAGGATATATCCGGTCTGCTAGCGGTGAGATACAACAGTGAACCAATAATTCCTCTGTAGAGAGTTGGATTCACATCATCTCCTTCCTTCTCAAGCGCAGCAATACATGTTGTGCTAATTGGAATCCTTAGGCTCTTTGTCTTCTCAGGGCAATATTTTGCTATGAGATCGCGAGTATACTTCTTTTGATGAATAAAAATTCCTTCTCCAGATTGCTGAACTTGTAGTCCAAGGAAATAAGACATCTTTCCCATCATGCTCATTTGGAAATTGCTAGTCATGAGGTCGGAGAATCTATCACATAGATCTTGATTCTTTGATCCGAAAATTATGTCGTCTACATAAATTTGGACTAGCAGGATACTATCTCCATCTTTGATCCGAAAAAGGGTTTGATCAATCCTGTCTTTCTGAAATCCGTTGGTCAGCAGGAATTTAGACAAAGTTCCATACCAGGCTCTTGGTGCTTGCTTTAATCCATACAGGCCTTTCTTGAGTCTGTAGACTTGATTACCCTGTTCGAAACCCGGTGGCTGCTCAACGTAAACTTCTTCTTTGAGCTCACCATTTAGGAATGCACTCTTCACGTCCATTTGCATCACATCGAATTCGTGGTAAGTAGCATACGCGAGAAATAGGTGAATTGCCTCCAGCCTTGCTACTGGAGCAAACGTCTCATCATAGTCTATTCCCTCGCATTGTCTATAGCCCTTAGCTACTAGACGAGCCTTGTTTCTGACTACTAGGCCGGATTCATCTTTCTTGTTCTTGAACACCCACTTAGTGCCTATTAAACTTTGGAGCTCTGGCCTATCTACTAGTTCCCACACCTTGTTTCGCGTGAATTCTGCAAGCTCTTCTTGCATAGCATTCACCCAATCTAGATCTAGCAGGGCCTCTTCGACTTTCTTGGGTTCTTCACTGGAAATGTAGCACGCCAGCATTGCATTGCCATTTCCTTGTCTGGTTAAGATAGAATCATTTATGTTTCCAAGAACACCGTCTAGGGGATGAGCACGAAGCCACATAGGTCTAATACGTGCTGGAGTTTCAGCAACTGGTACCCCTCCTTGATTGTTGTCAACATGAGATTTTTCTTCTTCATTCTCCCGGTGCTCAGAAACTGGAACGTCAGCAGCTCCACCTTCTGCATCGGCTACAGGATCTTCAATGACAGGAACTTCATTGGCAGGTACAGTATCAGCTGGGATTTCAGCAACAGGTTCCTCCGCGATTGGAATCTCAGCAACTCCTTTGCTAAGATCTTCAGCAGATTCCACGTCGTATTGGTCATCAAGAACTCCCGCAACATCCAAATTGTCATTTAGATATACTGTAGAGGTGGCCTCAACATGATCATTAGCATCACTGGCCCGGTTAGCAGTTTGGTCACCTTCTGAGTGCGTCAATGTTGGATCAGCATCATTTATAGACCTAGTCGGATCAATATTCATATTTTTGAAAGAATTCAGTAAAGATTGATCACTGACATCATTGGTCTCATGATTGCTATCCTCTTTTCCTTTGGTTACCCTGCGCACTAAAGTAGACTCATCACAAATAACATTGCTTGTTATTTCCACAAGTTGAGTTGTCTTATTTAACACTCGATAGCCTTTATGAGAGGGATGTCCATATCCTAGGAAAACACCCACATCAGATTTTGGCGAAAAAGTGTTAAGTTTAGACTTCCCATTGTTATGGATATAACATGTTGAACCGAAAGCACAAAAGTGTTTAATAGAAGGCTTACGACCATTGTACACTTCATAAGGAGTCTTGTTAAATCTGCCGTTAATCGCACTCCTATTTTGAGTGTAACAAGCAGTCATAACCGCTTCTCCCCAATACTTTCCACTGAGTCCTGAATCAGCAAGCATAGTCCGCACCGCTTCCTTCAAGGTCCTGTTTCTTCGTTCTGCTAGCCCATTCTGCTGGGGGGTCCTAGCAGTGGACTTCTCATGATGAATACCAGCTTCCGCACAAAAGTCCATCAGAATCCCATTACAGAATTTAGTCCCATTATCTGATCTAATCCTTTTCACTGTAACTTCCTTGTTATTCTGCTCTTTAAGAATCAGCTCAGGCAGAAGGATCTTGACTTCATCCTTGGTCTTTAGAAGACGAACCCATGTGTACCTGGAAAAATCATCAACAACCACAAGTGTATATATTTTCTTGTTTACAGTGGGTAGTTGGACTGGTCCAAACAGATCCATGTGTAAGAGTTCAAGAATTCTCCCTGAAGTGGCCTTCTCTGGATTGGATTTGAACGAGGCGTTGGTTTGCTTTCCTTGTTGGCATGCCTTACACACGCCTTCTTTTCTGAATGTCTCAGCTGGCAGACCTACAACAAGTTTATTCTTGGCCAGGTGGTTAATGGTTTTAAAATTTAGATGATTTAACCTCTTGTGCCAGAGCCATGTTGTTTCCTCTTTGTTCAAGGTTAGGAAGCAAGAGTGTTGCTGACCACTTTCCCAGTCAACCACATATAGGCCACCCTTTCGGATGCCCCTAAGTTTCACTTCCCCTGTAACATTGTCAGCAATAGTACAACCTGTATTGACAAATGAAACAGTATACCCATTCTCGCAAAGTTGGCTAATACTTAGCAAATTGTGTTTAAGGTTGGAGACGAGAGCTACGTTAACTATATTCAATCCATTGCTCTCTATGCATCCCCTTCCCAAAACTTTGCCTTCACTATTATCTCCAAACTTGACTTTTGATCCATAGAGAAATCTCTACAAGTTTGAGAACAGCTCCTCATTTCTCGTCATGTGCGCTGAGCATCCGCTATCAAGGATCCACTCGTTTGACATACTTGAAGTAGTTTGAGCTTTTAGACCCTGTTCCTGCAACACAAATGATTAAGTTGATTTAGGTACCCGTTTAGCGTTGGGTCCTGCAGGATTAGCGATGACCATAGTTCCTTTCGGAACCCACATTTTAGTGACTTTCAAGTTTTTCTTCTTGATTTCACTGTTTACCATTTCTTCAACCTTTGGCTTAACATATTTGACATGTTTATATCTCGGTACATTGGTGTGCTTGGCCTTCCTCACCCTTGAAAATACGAATGGATTGGGCTCGGGCCTCACATAGGTGTTCCTCCTATGTAACGTGTTCTCCTGATATATTGGCTTTACATCATTGTAATGATATTGGTTTCTTTGGTGAAAGGTAGGTTTAGCTGTCCTTGCTTTTGGAACATAACGCTCAGCATACCTTGGTCTTGCTGAATACGATTTAGTATATGCTCTCAGATTTCGATGAGGTACAGCTGACACATACTTAGTATTCGTTCTATTGTTCCTCTGCTGAGGCTTAGCAGATTCATGCACAACATTCAACCTTGGGTTCCTCTGCTGAGGTCCATGAGTTGTATGTTTAGCAGACTCCGACTTAGGCCTCTGCTGAGGTCTAGCAGATGAATACTTAGCAGTCTCTGCGGGAGACCTCTGCTGAGATCCTACAGGCGTATTCTGTGAACGTTCATTCTTTTGCTCAGCAATTGGCTTAGCATTGGATGATTCAGCAATGACAATTCCTTTCTCTTTTTCAGCATTTATCATTCCAGCAGAAACAAATAGAATTGGTTTCTCCTTAGAAGTAGTTGCTCTATCCGAATATCGAAGGCCCAAACCAGAGCGATCTTTGTGATTTCTCTGTTGGCTTACAATGGCATTGAGTACTGCCTTGCTGGATGTATAATTGCAAATGCACCTTTCTTGGGGTTTGTTTTTCAAAGTAAGGTTCTCCTTTTCAAGATTATGAAAATTTGTCAACAATTCGGAGAAGTTTGCCTTAAGCTTTGAAAAATCCTCACTTTCAGACCTTAGTCTTTCGACTTCCTCGGTCAAATCTGTAATTTTAAGTTTTAGCGAGGCGTTCTCCCCAATGATTTCATTTTTAATCTCATACATTTTCGAGAATTCTATACTTAGTTTCGTGAGATAGTCTTCCTCAGAATCTAAGGTGAATTCCTCTGACTCCTCTATAGTTGCAAAACTAGGAATGCTTACTGAAGGTACCTCGTTGTCATCGACTGCTAGAGCCGTTTCAGCATTCTGTTCCGCGTCTGCATCAGCAAACTGGTCTTCCACAAAGTTTTCCATCAGAACTAGCATGGCCTCCTCATCATCTTCCTCAGAAGAGAGATAGTATTCCTCATCATTTTCAGGAATATCCTGAGCTTCTGTTCTTGTCAAGAGCGCCCTTTTGACTGCTTTAACAGCACGTCTTTCAAACCTTTGCTTTAAGCGCTCTCTCTCTTCTTTGCTTACTTTCGGACGTTCATGCTTCAAGTGGTCAGGAGAGCCACACTCAAAGCAAGTCCTAGTCTTTCGCTCTGCTGAGCGGGCATATGAGGATGACAGCTGAGTTTCCTTGGTTACCTTCTCGGTCTTAGCCTCCATCAGCAACTTCTGAAGCTTTTTCATTTGCTCTTCTAGCTCGCTAATCTTTAGATCGACAGGCTGGGAACCTGAGGTTGTAGCAACCTCCTTTGTTGGTGTTGCTGGAGCAGACCTTTCTTGGTTATGGTAGGGCTTCTTTATCTTCAACTTGTTGAAATCTTTCTTAGCAAAGTATGCTATATCCTCAGAGCCAGCAGCGGATGTAGATGACGCTTGAGCTATAGCTGCTTCATTCTTTTCGACTGTTGTATTATAAATTCATGAGTTTTGAGTTGAGCGAATACCTCGGATGTAGTCATTTTGTTGAGGTCTTTTTCACTTAGACTAGTCATTTTGACAAACCAGTCATCTCTAGGATACAGCTTGGAAATGATCTTGTGGTTCATTTCTCCATTCTCATACTTCTTTCCAAGATTACTAAGCTCCCCAATTTTAGTGTTGAAGCGTTCCTCCATAGCTTGTGTGGATTCTCCTGCAAACATGGAGAAAGATTCGTATTTATCTATAGCTACATGTAGTTTGTTGCGCTTCATTTGGTCTGTCTCCTGAGAGGACTCGCACACATAATCCCACATTTCCTTAGCAGTGTCAAGCTCAAGAGCTTTGTCTGCCATCAGCTTTGGTAGGGAATCAAGGATCAATTTCTTTGCCACGTGCTCTAATTGAGCTCTCTTCTTATCCTCACTTGTGTACTCCTCAAAAGGTTTAGGAATCATTTGAGGTCTTGGGGGTCTTGGAGCCCTTGGTTCCGCTCCTTCAGCAACATCTTCAGCAGGATCATGTCCTATAAAAGTGTTAGCTTTCATAATTCTAATAGGACCTCTTACCAGTACATCCGCCATCTCAGGATGTATGCTCTGAAGCTGTATAAGAGCAAGCTTCTTCCATGATGTAAAGTTCTCCCTGTTGTACTTTCCGAGTGAATGATTCAACATTCTGTTTGCTCCTTGAATAGTTTCCTGAGCTAGATAGATGAAACAAGGAAGAAAGTGCAAGGAAAAGATAGATCAGGTCTCAAAGCGACTCAGAAGCAGCCGGTTTTTCAACCTCCTGCTCTGATACCACTTGTTGGTCCTCAAATATCAAAGTCGTCGTGCTTAAGTGTAAACACGAAATGCAGCGGAATGATTAAACGTCACTTACACTTATCTTTGTTTAAGGATTATTTAAGCTCAAGATATGTTATATGTTTCTTCTCAAATATACACTAGCAACTCTGTTGCTAGGTTTTAAATCAGTTTTGAACAGTTAATAATAAAATAGTAGATGAACACATTATTTTATAGTGGTTCGATCCAAATAGACCTACGTCCACTCCTTAGCCGAAATGCTAAGATTTCCACTAGAAAAGTATACGAAAGTACAAAGAATCGCCAAACACTTGTAGTAGGCAGCGAACTTTCGGACCGGCCACAACAAAGCTATCCTCTGATGATTCGTACTTTTCCAAACACAGCTACGGCCAAGTTAAGGGCGGAACCTTCGTGTAACTTGTCCTTCGCTGTTAGTGAGGTTTTTATAGTTTCCCTCGAAACTGTTCAGGAATGCGGCTAGAAGCCCATCGGAGTCAATCCTTTTTAGGAAAGACTGTTGGATCTTCCTAGGATGGAAGTTATCCCAATGATTGAAGATTCTCAACCGAAGTTAAGGAATCTCTTAAAGAGAAGTGTCAGATATTCAATGAAAGACACTTCTTGGTTGTTGAGAGCTTTGAATACTTCTTTTATCACGAGCGCTCAACTGACTACTTTTCGCTTGTTTGCTTTGTCAAAGGAATCTCACACTTGAATGTTTGCGAATGTCGGTTGTGATTGAAGCAGTAGTAGTAGTAGTCGATTCTCACTTTTGGATCTGCCTTTTATAGATGGAGTTTCAAATCTTGAATCTCCATATCCGTTAGACACAACGGCTCCTTTGTCCGAGAGTGATTTGACTTGATCAGTCGTGTTTGGCATTGATCTGTACTTTCCGAACTACTTCAGGAAAGTCTCGTCCTTTGTGTGTACTTTTGTCAGAACGACAGTATGGCTTCAGCCTTTGACACTCTTGCTCTGCTAATGTTCATTAGCGATCTGCTATCGTCTATTTGGTTGCTGAAAGCTTCCGCTGACACTCGATCCTTTGACGTCTATTCTGCTAGCATCTTTCAGGGTTTGCTGAAGGTTGGCAAATGCTAAAGTCTTAGCATTCCGCTAGCGTATGTTTTCTAGCAAACGCCGTCCTTCGATATCTGCTAGGAAATCTTCTAGCAAACTAAACTATTACAACTCAATATTTGACCTATACAGGACATTACACGGTATGCTAGTCTATCTAGAATTCAGCAAATGATCGACCACATGCTAAGGTTTGATTCAACAAAACCTTTTTAAATAAATCCTAAGGGAGATTTTAGGAATAATTTCCCAACATACCCATTCAGGAGTTTTCAATGCCGATTTTATACTTCGAGGCTCGTGAATGGCTACAGTAACAGGGTAAATAGGCACATAATTAACATTAACCAGATAACGTGTTTTAAATATGCCTGACTTTGCTCGAGTCTGCATTGGAAGAGTTGAAAGCAGAGGTCCGAGCGGAGGAGCTGGTGCATCAACATTTTTGTTGATGTCTTTTGGAATAGCTGTCATGTTTGGTTGTTCCAAATCAGTAGTGATCGACAGGTGCTGTATGCGTAGTCTCCGAAGCAAATAAACGACATAAGGAGGAGGAATCTGGCGTAGGAGCGGAGCAGGAGATCGTATGCGGACGCTGAGAAGGAGCCAGAAAACCATCAATATAATCAAATAATTCCAAAGAAGAGGAAGATGGCGATGACTGTGTAGCTAAAAAGAGAAGACATGTTTCATCAAACTACGCATGTCTTGTAATATAAATCTGAGAAGTGGTAGGATCTAAACACTGAAAACCTTTATGAGAAGAGCTATAACCAACAAAGACACATGACAGGTTGCGTGGTTGAAGTTTGTGCTTCACATAATCGAGTAGACAAGGGAAAACCCTACAACTAAAAATGTGAAAATTATCACAACTTGGTGGCTGACCATACAAGCACTCGAAAGGAGAGATATTATTAATAATGTTTGATGGAAGCCAATTTTAGTGAAGATCGCAGTACTGAATGCCTCAAACCATAAGTGTAGTGGAGCGTAAGAATGAAAAAGTATAGTGCGACCAATCTCGGTTATGTGTCTATGTTTCCGTTCTGGCCGAACATTTTACATATGAGTGTATGGGCAGGAAACTAGATGATGAATTCTACATTTGGAGAAGTGTGATTTTAGGCGATTGTTTATAAATTCGGAACTTCCATCACTTTGAAATTTCTTGATAGTGCAGTTGAATTGGTTTTCTAAAAAGGCCTAAAAACTCATGAATGTATCATAGAAATCTGATTTGGCATGCAGTGGGTAGAACCAACAGTAGAAGTAACTGGGGATGGTCCCCCTAATTCGCAATGAATTAAATCTAATATTCCAGAAGAACGTTTTGTAGACACAAGATAAGATAATTGCTTGCTCTTATCTAACTGACAAGAAGTGCAAGTAACTGGTTTGGGAAATAAAGACGTGAAAGATAGTAACTTAAGATGAACTTCATGAGAAAGAACAACAGGAGCTGAGTGACCAAGTTGAGCATGCCAGAGTTCGTAGGAGGCATTTTGAGGCTGAAATGTGTGAGCTGCGAAAACCTTGAAGGGTTAATCCAAAATGTAAAGACCATTGTTACGCACGCCCATGGTGAGTAAATGACCGGTTTCTTTGTGCTTAACACATAGTCGAGAATTAGTGAAGACAACATGAACATGATAGTCTTTTGTTAGTTTTTTAGCAGACAAAAGATTCTTAGTAATTCCAGGAACAACAAGAACATCACGTAAGCAAATGTGAGTAGATCAAGTGAGCGAACCAGTATGGGAAATATGAAATTGGTCACCGTTACCGACTGGTGAGCATTCAAAACCTGAATATTTCACAACATTATCAAGTTTAGAAGGATCAGAAGTAATGTGAGCGGATGTGCCAGTATCCAAATACCAATCTGAGACATTTTACTACGAGATGGAACAACCAGAAGAGAAAGCCTCAGCAATATTTGCGGAAGGAGGAGGACGGGATGAATGAGTGAAAGATCGATCAAAATGTATAGGGAAATCAAAGGTGTCATGATCTTGTTCCCTACAGAAGTAGCACCACGGAGATCGACGACCATGACCTTTGTTCTTTTTTTGAACATCCCTGAGTGGGTGCCGAGGATGGACCACGACCTTTGGGTGCAACATAAAAGGCAACAAAATGAGATGAGGATGAGACATCAAAAGATCGTTTAAAAATTTCATGACTTTCTGCTCGTGCAAGGAGCGTATCAAACTCCGGAAGAGGTTCTTGAGAAAGCTATGCAGTAGTGAAAGTGGAGAACACTGAGCCCAAACCACGAAGAAACCAATGACATTTGTCAGTAGGGTCGATGGAGTGACCACTAGCTGCTAGTTTATCACAAATTATCTTGAGTCGTTGGCAATATTCGTTGATAGAAAGATCACCACACTTGATGGAAAGAAGATCATCCTTCAAAATTAATTTGTGTGCCTTGGAGGCATGGCTATAGGCACGAGAAAGTGAGGTCCAAACATTACGAGACATCTTACACCCGATAACAACGGCCATGGACTCCTCATTTTATGGATTTATATACTGAAAGCATAATGATTGATATATTATGTACAAGGTCGATTGGTTAATATACTGGGAATCATAAATGTTGTATAATCATCTCCCGTCTGAATTGACAAACATGTGTCGCAAACACTCTTATTCTCTTATCTCGTCGATAGGGAGATCATACGGTGTGTAGAAGATCACAGAAGATCGTATGTATCGTCTGAACTAGCGAGATATAAATGGTTATCACAGCTGAGACAGTCCCAGGATAGACTGTCGGTGTAGGCTGCAGCATATGCGATAATAAGTATCTTATCTTGGATGGCATAGTATGTTGGTGCGGAGCACACATTAATAAGGACCTAAGTGAAGACCGATACCTTTATCTGACATTAAGGGAATCTGGATCTTGATGGTTTGATGAGATCCTAAACCTAGATGAATGTACAGAAGTATACACAAATTGTGTATCACTTTGAGTTGTAGTGAAAGGTTCTAGTTGAGCTTGTAAATCTATATCTTGGGTGATAACAGTCTGTGTATGACTGTCTGGTACTGGAACTAGGTAACCACATCAAGTATAGGATGCTGACATTCCTTGAGCAGCTCAAAAGGTTAGTTATGCTAAAGTCCTGCAGGCTGATTAAGTTCAAGCATAAGTGAAAATGGTTGAGTGGATTGACTCAGGAATATAAGATGTTAATTAATTAAATGGCTTGTCAGAGCCTAAATTAATTAACGAATGCCTGTAACCTTAAATGTGGTGATATACCGAGCCCATGCAACCCGTTCCTCAAAACGTGGTAGCAAATAGGTAGGACAATATTGATTCTCTGGTGGAATGAATCAATATTAATTAATTAATTATATTCTGGGTTGAAAATGGGAATTAATTTATTGATAGGCCTTATTTGCTATTTTTATTCTGGTCCCTGGTCTGGTCCATGAATACTCAGGCCCAGTAGGAGTCCAGAATTTCCTATAAACAGGCTTCAGTTTCTCAGATCTCAACACACCATAAGATCATAAGTTGCAGCACAGCAAAACAAGTTCTGGGAGCTGTGGTGATCGACCAAGATCTGAGAAAAGAAGGAGGAAATTCTGCTTCTCAATTGGCAAGGAATCCGAAGGGAATTTTCATCAGATATTCGGATTGGAGTTGGGCTGCAGATCAAAAGATCAGATCTGGAGGATCATCTTTCTTCTCTCTCTCTCTCCTCAGTTTTTGAAATTAACTAGATTAATTTCAAATATTTAATTCTTTTATCTTTTAGGATTAAATCTTGGTGCGCAGGAAAAAGGATCGAGGATCAAATCTCCGCGCACTATGTTCTTCAGGATCTACAATCCAGGTATTTCACATAAACTCTCTTATGCATAATCAATAGGAGGATGCTAGGATTAATCATAGGCATAGAAATTTATTTTGATATTCCAATGAACGATCTGGGCTTATGGATTAAGTGATTCGATTCACAAATCCCTTTATCAGTGAGAGTGGAGACAAGAAACAATTTGATAAGATGATCACGAGAATTCCAAGAAGAAGCATATGTAGGATTGGCAATGGTGAGACCGGTAGCAGTGGTGACTTCGCGCGGAGTGGAATGAGACTAGCCATCAAGATATGGAAGGAAACCCTGAGTGATAAGAAGGGGTTCGATTTGGGCATGCCAAAGCAAGAAATTTGCGGAAGTGAGTTTAATGTTCCTCATGTGTATCATTATGGATAGAGGGAGGGTAGGGATGTTTCTCATCGGCCATTGCAAGAGAAAGAGTGAAAAAAGAGACGACCAAGAGAGAAGAGAGAATTAAGGTTTGCCAAAGTGTGATACCATATGAGATTATGAAAAATCTTTATTTCACTTGAATAAAATTGATGATCATGTACATATTTATACAAGTAAATATGTTAGGATATATCGAGTTGTAATAGAACTGACGAAGCGGATCAAAACAAACTGGGTGAATATACAAAGCCCCTGCTTGTATTGTGTGGGGTAAGGAGAGACTAGCTACTAGTTTAGTGCTGATGACACAGAGAAATTGACTGAAGACACCAGCCTTGATCACCTCTACTTTACGAAGTTAGTTCCTACTCGCACGAAGTGACAAAGAGAAAATGTCAGAGGAATCACTGAAGATAAGTCTTTAATAATGGATACTCATTAAAGACTGAAGAAGCACTAACCAGTTTAGGTTCCTTGGACTGGCAGAGCCGTTCTGACATAAAAGCAGAATATCAACATCCTGTGGCAGAGAAGGACGAAGCAGGTGTTGAACTTTAGGAAAAGAGCACTGCTCCCATTAGATAAGAGACACATATGATTGGACAATGCTCAAATATCTCTAAACGACTACAATTTGAATTACTCATACTTTGTCTATAAATACATGAAGTACTCAGAGTAATTTAAATATAGAAATGAGAAAAAAGCACCGAAACTTTACTCACGTTAAAACTCAACCATTTTTATCATCTAGGCTATCTCTCAACTTTCTCTGTGTTATTTATTGAACACGAGACTCGCAACTTCTTAGCTTGAGTTATTTCATTGGTGTTCTTTCTCTCTTAGAAAGAACACAACAGTCACTGCAGATCTCCAGTAGTGATTCTTATGGGCATCTAGTCAAACAATTCGATAGTTTAGGAGGAATTATAAAGCTCTCAACTCCGGAGGAGAATGCTGCGTGGTGTGCCCACACTCCAAATCTACAAAGCCGAAGGGACCAGAGGCCTGGACAAGTGAGCTTGTGGACTGGTAGACACTGACATCTACCAGCTAGCCATAGATTGCGAGACCCATTTGCAATTGAAGGTTAGGGAATTTCCAGACCAAGGTGTGAAGAGAGGACGTAGGACTTTAGGCTACAAACCTCTATAAATTCCTTGTTTTTTACTGCTTTCTTACATTTCATCAATGTTTTTAAAACTCAACACATTTTAGTGCTATATTATATAAGAACTGAATAAATAAATCACTGATCGCAGACAAATTGTTTTCAGAAACATAAACTGGTCAAGAACCACCAATTTTTGAGGGCAAGTTTAGATCTTAAAACTTCCGCTACACACTATATATACTCTGATCTCGGGACCATTAAATGGTATCAAAGCGTGTTGGTCTTTACAGACCGAACTACTTTGAGTCGCTAAGGACCGTATTTATTTCATAGCACTCTTTTTGTTGTCTAGCGAGCAGGTTAAGCATTGATGATGAATATCACAAATCTTCCACCATACATGGCGGAGAAGTTTGCCATCTGGAGGAAGCGGTCCACCATCCAACTCCAAAGTATACATCAGAAGATGGTTGACGTCATTGAGCATGGACCAATAACGATCAAGAAGATCAACACCTAGATTGGAGGTGAGGATGACCTAGAGATGATAGAGAAGCCCTACGATGATTTTTCATAGGAGGACAAACGACGCGCACAACTGGACTCCATTGCTCATCAATTGATTCTGTCTGCTCTACCAGAGGCACTTGTAGATGAAGTTATGTAGTTTGACAATGCCAAAGAAGTATGAGACCACTTTGGAGGTTTGTGTTAAGAAACAGAGAAAATGAAGCGGAACATGCTCCAAGTCTACATAGATAAATACAAATCTTTTGATATGCTTCCCGGGGAAAACATCATATCCATGGTTGCAAGATTCAACAAGATCGTGAGCGAGCTTAAGGCACTAGAAAGAGTATACTCAACAGCGGACCTCAATGCTCAAATCCTGTCCAAAATGCTAAAGGATGACTGATTCATAAAGACAACTAGTCTGAAGGAGAAAGATATTTCCAAGATCTGTATAAAGGAGCTGTTTGCTCAACTACAAGCTCAGGAGTGGCACATCCCAGCGGTGAACAAAATTAAAGGCGTTGAGTGGCTAGTTCACCAACCCACCATCACGAAGACACTGCATACTTCGTGAAGAAGGATACCAAGTGGAGGCCAAGGAAGACATTTCAAACTGATAGACTAGTCGGTTAGTCAAACTTGGTGAAAGTGACACCACCCACTTCAGCCTCCTATCAGATGGAAGGAGAGAGCTCCGTAGAAGAGCTTGAAGAACAGATGAAGAACCTGGCGAAGCTCCTGGAGAAAGCAAAGGCCAAGAGATCACCTCGATCTTGCTTCGAATGCAGCTCTCCAGATCACCTGAAAATCGAATGTCCATGTGTGGACAAAGAGGAGAGAGAAAGGCACAAGAAGATCATAGAGCGAAGAGCTTGAAGGGCCGTTGCAAAGACGATGCTGTCAAGAACAGAGGTGCCCAACATACCAAACTACGATGATGGATACACCACTTCAGACGAAGAGTCAGATAAAGAAGCTCTATTGGTATTTCTAGCCACTATCGAGAAAAAGAAGCGACGATGATGCAAAAGCAGAAATGACCTTAACCGCAACTGGTGATGAGGTAACCAACTCTTTACCAGTTTTAATGCTTTCTTAATGATCTTAAAACTCTTAGAATGGAGTGTGATTTCTTGAAACAGAAAAACCTTGAGCAGGAAACGTGTAAATATTACTTTGTAAAAACCTCAAGAGAACTTGAAGAAGTGCTTTGTATTCAAAGAAACCCCAAAGATAAAACGGGTCTAGGCTTTAATGAAAACAACTTGAGCAATTCTGCGACATAGGTAAAAAAAAATGTTTTGTAAAAGAAAAAGCCTGTGATCAGTTAAGATTGAAGGGCAAAGGGGTAGCAAAAAATTTACAAGTCCATACTGGAAAGGCTAAATGCTGGACTACTAGCAACCCCAAACTGGCTGATCAGGTAGTGACCAAGGGACCGGTTGTACGAAAAAAATTGGTAAAATAGTTTAGTCCCAAATTGATCCAATCAAAAACTGATAAAATGGCAGTTCAACCCAAGAAACTGGTGAAGCAGTGAGTTCCTACTGCAAGGAAGTCAGTTTCAACAATCAGTTTGACTAGAAAAAACCTGTTTCAGACTGACGAAAGTCAACAAACCAACCTGGTTACTCTCATAGCCAGAGACCCAAATATCATTTCATAAATGAGAGGAGGAATATACCAAGTAGGGGGAACAACTACTTGAGGCCTGAGCCATATAAAATTTCTTTTTCAAAGGCTAGGAAGGCTAACCATTGTGGTCAAGAATCACATGATTTCTACATACATCCAGAACTAGTTTTCCGAGGTCCTATGAGGAAACCCACTTCTGAAAAGACTTTACACACACTCACAATTTCCCAAACAAATATCAAGAATCATATGAGAATGTAGAGAAAGGTGGCAGGAAAAAGCGTTGAAAAGCTACCTGCCGTTAGGGTAACTCAAGTTTGGATTCCCAAAGTGTGGATCCGACGTACTAATCCTGCAGGACCCGTAGCTAATCGGGACCTAAAATATAATTATATTTTGCAGAAATAGTTATCCATAGACCAACTTCAAGAGCAGAAGAGCGGGTGAATATTAGACAGTGGATGCTCTGCACACATGATCGGGGAAAGAAATTGAAAGGATTGCTGGCAAACTGAATATCCAATCCATAACCCAAGTTGAAATTGGATAACAAAAATAAATTGTTATGACTATGAATAATCCTAGCATGCTCCTATTGAAATTTAGAAGAAGGTTTATGCGGAATACTTGGATTGTAGAATCTGAAGAAAAGGATGCACAGAGATTTGATCCTTGATCTTTTTTCTTGCGTAACAAGATTTAATCCTACAAGATGAATGAATTAAATTTAATGAAATTATTAAGATAATTTCGAAAGAACTATAGAGAAAAGAAGAATTACCATACTAGATGATGTCACCAATACAGTTCAAACCAGACAAGGCAGTACGCTACTTACATGCTACATCTCTTGAATCGAGCCAACAAAGGTATCTAACACACTACAATCAGCAGACTGGATAAAGGCAATGAAATAGGAGCTTGCAGAATTCACTCGTAACCATGTTTGGGACTTGGTAGATCATCCTTCACACAGTTTGTGATTGGAATCAAGTGGGTATTCAAGAACATGCAAGATGAAGCTGGTATCATGTTTAGAAACAATGCCAGACTAGTTACCAAAGGATATGCATAGTGAAAAGGAATCAATTTCAATGAGGCTTTTGCTCCCATAGCCAGACTTGAGGCTAGCAGGCTCTTTCTAGCCAATGTTGCATATCACGATTTCACGGTCTATCAAATGGACGTGAAAAGTGTTTTTTTCAATGGCGAACTAAAGGAGGAAGTATATGAGGAGCAACCTCCTGGTTTCGAAGAAGGCAATCAAGTGTACAAGTTGCGGAAAGCATTATATGGATTGAAGCAGGCACCACGAGCTTGGTATGAGACCCTATCTCAGTTTCTATTGAAGAATGGATTCAGAAAAGGGAAAATCGACAGGACCTTGTTTTTAATCAAGGACGATGAAGATATTCTACTGGTTTAGATCTATGTCGATGATATCATTTTTAGGTCGAATAATTTGAGCCTTTGTGAGAAATTTGCTTAGCTTATGCAGAGTAATTTCCAAATGAGTATGGTGGGAAAAAATGACGTACTTATTAGGCCTACAAGTTCATCAGTCCAGCGAAGGGATATTCATCAATCTGAAGAAATACACCAGAGACTTGATCAACAAGTTTCTTCCAAAAAAGACTAAGTCTCTGTCGATTCCTATGAGCACAAGTGTGCAGATCACATTGGAAGAAGATGGAGTCAGTAGATCCATCAACTTATAGAGGAATCATAGGCTCACTCCTGTACTTGATAGCAAGCCGACCTGATATTTCCTATGCCGTGAGAGTATGTGCAAGATTTCAAGCCAATCCAAAGAAATCGCACATGAATGTTGCCAAAAGGATAGTAGGGTATCTGAAGTGCATTGAGTCACTTGGAATTTAGTATCCCATATGTGATGAGCTCATTCTCAATGGGTACTCAAACTCGGACTTCGGAGGTTATCGTATTGATCGCAAGAGCACGAGTGGAACTTGTCACTTTTTTGGACATATGATGATAAGCTGGTTCAGTAAGAAATAACACTCGGTTGCAACGTCTACAACAAAAGTGGAATACAATGTTGTTGCTAGTTGCTATGCTCAAATTCTATGGATCAAATAGCCTCTGATTGACTATGATGTGGACTCAGGCTGTGTTCCTGTCTACTACGATAATAATAGTGCAATGTGCATAATGAAGAATTCGGTTCACCATTCTAGAACCAAGCACATTGACATACGATATCAATTTATTTGTGATCATGTCGAGAAGAAAAACATAAGTGTGTAATACATTCGTATTGACGATCACCTCACCAACATCTCCATGAAACTGCTTCTAAAAGCTCGCTTTAAGGAGCCCTGTATCAAACTCGGTCTTATGGACTTTGATGAAGTTGAAGAATGAGAAGAATGAGTCCAAGTTCTCATTCACTTTCTTGGATTTGTGAAGGATGTGGAATAAAAACTAAGTCCAAGCTCTTAGTTTTATTATTTCATGGGTAGATACTGAGTTCAAGCTCTCAGTATACCTTTTGTAACTACTTTTGAAGGCTACATCAACAGTCGATATCAACAAGTATGTGCTGAGACTAAAATCAATATCTTAGTACACATCTCAGTACTTTGATATCAACAAGTGGATCACATTGATCAACAAGAGGTTGAAGACGATGTGTAGCGGACTATGATTGAGTCCAAGCTCTCAATCTTACAAGGCAATTGAAGACAAAGAGATGCGAATTAAAGTTAAGTCCAAGCTTTCACTTTCAGATTTGAAGATTGAAGACCAAGCTGACGAAGATCCGTGCTGAAAATTTTTAGTCCAAGCTTATGAGTCTGTGCTTACTCTGAAGTTTTCTATGCTCGTAAACCAGACTGATGACCATATTTTGAGCGGGACGTTTGAACTTTAGAATTGCTTATGCAAAATGCCGCATTTTTTGTAGAATTTTATGCAACAGGATAGTGCTCAGTCAATTATAGTCAACGACCCAATGCCACGATGTCAAGATGATCAAACCGATACTCGAGGACGTGCCACATCAGCACTCACAACTCTAGTTTTAGGTTAAAATGACTACAATCATTGTTTTGGCTCCAAACCAATGATCTTCTTATCTAGCTTAATCCTGATTGTTCATTTGAAAGCCATTTTGGTACCTATAATCATAAATAGGGTTTCATCTACGATGAGCAAACCTTTCTATTTTCTAAATTCTTTCAAAGACATTCATTATTCTTAAGTCTTTCTCTTTGAAATAGTCTCTGCCAAAATTCCTTCAGTTCAGAACGTGACAAATCATCTCATGAAGCCGGACCTTTTGAACCCATACCAGTTTTAGACCCCATTCCTGAAACCTTTTCACAGCATGAACCGTCGTTCACTAGTATCAACTCTATCAAAGATTTTGATATCTCTATTGGATATGACCGACTCGCCACTCTCTTCAAAAAGGTAGGAACAAGAGGCATACTGACTTTTGAATAGCAGCGACTGCACAAGTTCAAACAGAGAAGTTATTGCATGTGCGGTGGGTGGAAGAAAATAAGGATTCACGCCTTATCAAGATGTTGAGAATAGAAGGTCTCATTGATTATCTGAGCACAAGACCTAAACGCTTTCGTCCCCACATGGTAGTTAAATTCTATGCTCAAGCCGTGATAGCTAAAGGTTAATCACATTTTACCACGTCTTTTCTAGGACAGAAGATCGTTAGAGATCCAGATCTACTGGAAAACATGTATTCACTCAACAAGAAGAGATCTCACGTTGCCCTGTACAAAGAAAATGACAATGTGGCCATGGAGAAATACTGGTAGAAGTGGAAGAAGCATGAATTTCTAGTTGACTGGGCGACAAGCACCAAGAACACACATCTCAATGATTTCTACAAATTGTTGTGTGATATTGTCGTTCGAATACTATAGTGTGAGACTGGCTCCCACTCCAAGTTCAGTCTAAGGAAGTATTCAGTCATGATGGCTATTGATGATGGTATAAAGGGAGACTGAGGCTCATTCATTTATGGCCGCCTGCTGGAGAACATGTGGAGGAATGAGAAGATGGATGAGACTAAGATCTTCACCCATCACGTCAGTTTTGGACTGAAGATAAGCCATCTATTGGAGATGATGATGCTTGCAGATGAGATTGACAGGGGAGAACCGTTAATCGAAATTGACTACATTCCCACCTTCAAGAAACCAAAGCAATCGCCCACCCCAAGCAAATTGACTACTAGCCGATCTAAAAAAGAAGTCATGAATCCAGCACTACCTGTGTCAGTAGATGTAATTCAAGCGGCGGATCAAGGTGAATACATTCCACCTTTGGCTCTGCCGATGTCTGAGGAGTAGAGAGCAGAGATAAAGAGGAAAGCTGAAGTAGACAGTCTCTTCCAAGAGTTGGAGGAAATCGGAGCTCTAGGGACACAGATTGGTGCCACCGCAGTGATTCCATGGCTCTATCTGTAGAGGCCGATGCATCTAAGAAGAAGAGAAGAAGACTGGTGGAGAAATTCCAGATAGAGCCCGCACCAGCTGCCGGAACCACTGAACACACCCTCTAGAGAATGCAGAAGAAGAGGCCACTCACTCCAGAAGAAGCAGAGGCTGCAGCTAAGCAGTAAGAAAGGAAGAAGAAAAGATAGGAAGAGTGGATAACACGGGAAAGAATCAGAAATTCAGCCAAAACTCATGCTCTAGATGTTGCTCTCAATGCCAGAGATGAGGCATTTGAGAAGGTGAAAGCAGAAACTGAGGCTAGGAAGAAAGTTGCATCTGACAAAAAGGCCAGAGAATGAGAGATTCCTCAATCAAAGGATGATCTTGAAGAAAACCTCACTAGGATGTTGGCCAGAGCACTGAAAGGAAAAGGCCACACCTCTTAGCGGATCCTGAGTTTCTGACAGGTTTTGTGCATGCCAGAACACTTAAATGTGATTCTTCCAAACCAGGCCATTTCGACATCTTAACTGAGGAAGTATTCAACAAGCTGGTAGCCGAGTTGCTCTAAATTGATGTTGATGTTGATGATGATGACGTGCTAAATCTTGTGGATCAGTATGATGAGAAAGAGTAGGTAGCCGAGTAGGAGGTGGCTAACCGTGCTCAAATAGTTACTGATGAAGTACAGGCAGCCACCCCGGAATAATTAACATATGCTATGGATCTAGACGTAGTGCAGGCAATGGAAGAAGAGTTTCTTGACCTGACCCTAGAAGATTCTGAACATGGAGGGGAAACCATCCCTGAAAAACAGGTGATTTCAGATATTATGTCGATGCAGACAGAGGAAGGAGTTACTGGCTTGACTTCTTCTGAGAGAGAGATGGAGAAAGAGATGGACGAAGTCCCTGCTATGCAAGAGAGTGTGGGGACCTCTACACTTGAACCACTAAACTTACTTTCACGGTTTAATTCGTGGTTCCAGATGATCCCAATGTGAAGGCAAGGCTACTATTCACTGCAGAAGATCTGATTAAAAAGATGACTGCACCTCACTGGTGGGATCAGCGGCCATATCCTTATACTCAAACTTGCTACAGGCTTCCAAAGATCATAGTGCCGGCAGCAGGAAACCCCCGCGAGGACGTAGTTGCCGTTTGAATCACTAGCCTATGCCATCCTCTGCAAAGATTTGATGAGAACAATGATGATGTCTTCGTTGTTGCCTATGCTATAAGCAAAGTTTTTGAGAAAACAGTTGAGCTGGAGCTTGAGGAGCACTACTCTTGGTATGTCAGGGATTCTCCTGTACTCAGGGCAGAATTGAGGAGATGGAGAATATATGATATATGTGCTCACCACCTTAACTAAGAGGATTGTTCTATCATGTATTATCATCTCGGATGGACATACTGGCGCTCTGAAGAGTGTTGGGCTGATGAATGGATGGGAGTGAGGCCAGGTCAGACACAACAATGTATGGCATAGATTAGGAGGAGATTGAAGAAGATTCGCTCGTATAGGCTCAACACTGGATCTCGCAAAGTTCCTCCACTGAAACCTCAGAAGGGACCCTTCATCACGGTTGACATGATTCCTAGAGTTGTATTTTGATCATACTGGTGTCCCAAAGTGAAGCCCTTGTTGTTCAAAATTCCTCGATGGGGACCATACTCTATGAATGGTCTAATTCTCAGGAAGTATGAGCTTGAGTGATCACTGCTATTTCTAACAGATTAATTATAATAACAGCGGCAAATAAATTTGTAAACCCTAAGGTTATCGATCCAGGGGAATTGTATGGGGAAATTATCCTATGTACTAGCTATGGTTCTAAAATTCGTTGTTTGAGGAATTCAAAATCAGGGTTTAACTTCGAAATAAAGATAACAATACTTGAAAATTAAAGAAGTTTTGGAAAGCAAATTAAAGAACACAGATTCTAGGGAAGAACTCTTATTATGGATAACATGTAGGACTCAATTAATTTAACAGGTGGAATACTGCAATGATGTTATATCTCCTTGTCTGGCAAATATAACCTAGATTACTAATTAGTGACTCATCTCCGCTCGGTCTCAAAGTACACCAAACTAGTCAATCCGATAAACAAACCAGTTCAATTCCTACGTCTAGTACATCTGTTTGGATAGTGTAGATCGTATCATGTATTCCTATTCCCACTATTAATATTCACCTCTCGGTCCTTCTATCAATAACTAGACATCTAAATTAATCGTCACCTCTCGGTCCTTGAATTAATCTAGAATTATAGAATAAACACAGGAATCATGAACCTAATTAATTAATCCTAACATGCATCCATAATAATATCAACCCCTAGAACCCGCTAGGGTTTCTAGCCACTCATCGCAGATAGAAATCCAAAAGAAAACATATTCAATTGCATAAACATAAAGAACTTACAAGAAAAATAAAGGGTTTCGTGTTTCCCAAGTCTTCAAACTCTAAAAACTCTAAACTATGATTGCATGCCCTAATTGGTTCGAATTTTATAGGTATTTATAGTGGTGGATGTGTATCCTATCAAATCTAGGGCTAAAGATATGAATAAATCCGAATTTAATCAGATTTTCGCTCCAGCAGAAGACCCTGCGTCGACCGAGTCTGATTCCCGTCGATCGACGGACATTTCAGAGCTTCGTCGATCGCTTCTGAATGGCGTCGGTCGACGCAGCTTTTCGCCCTCCTGCGCGGTCTCACGGTTTTGGCCATAACTTCCTCCTCCGAACTCCGATTGACCCGATTCCAGTTGCGTTGGAAAGCTAACTCAAAGATCATTCAAATGCTTTGCTCCATTAGCTCAGATTCCAACGGTGAAAGAAATTGTGACTGTTTCTTTGAACATCTGCTGCTCTTGGAATGGGTTTCCATTGAATTTGGCCTAAAACCTGCAAAAACACCAAAACGCGCATAATACCACCTGTATAGACTCATGCACATAATATATATATAAACTCAATAGAACTACATAAAATAATAGAAAATAATATAGATAAGTGAGTACAATAATGAGCTTATCAAACCCCCCAAACTTGAACGTTTGATTGTCCTCAATCAATAGGCAAGAAAGAAATCAAAAGATCATGCGATTAAAGTGCAATGCCTCACAAGATTCATTACAGTCAAGAATAAAAAATTCACTATACACAAGCAATTTGAAAGAGACAGAAAATTCATCAACAGTGGAAGAACTCACAGGAAGTGTATCGCTCAACTCTTAAGTGTTTAAGAAATAGATGAAAGCACTCAAAAACATGTATGAAGAAATTTCTACCATAGGCTTGCAAATTTTCTAATATCTCCACTGCTAGAATGTGCACACAAGTCTAGAATCAAAAAGGACTTTCAATAGGTTGTAATGTAGGCTTTTGTGAGGGGTAGGAAAATATGGCCAAGTGACTAAAATCAATCAAGTTGTACTTGCTCAATCAATCCAAACCACCATCTAAGTTCATTCACCCTTCTCCTCAAATATATCAACAAATACACAACCTCCTTTTTTTTTTCTAGCTCATTTTGAATCTCTTATGCTCATAAATTTTTTTTTTTCTTTTCTTTTCAGAGAGCTTATGAGAATTCTAATTATTTTGCTTTGAGCTTCTTTTTCACACATCTTTTCACCACTAATTTATATTTTCTTATCTCCATATCACAATCATTCCACCCACATACCACAACTCAAGACATGAGCGAAACCAATGCTTCTTCTTAATCTCATAGACAAGGAAAGAAAAAAATTTGTATAGGCTCAAAAGTGGCTAACTAGGGAAAATTCAATGTGAAGGGACAGTGTTTAGGGAATTGGGCTATCAAAGATGGCCTAAGATCATTTCCTAAACTTGTGCACACTATGCAATCTCAACACAGAAAATAGGCAAGTTCTAGAGAAATAAAAACACACATGTGAATCTCACATCAAACGAATTAAAGGCTCAAATTCTCACACAAGGGTTCAAAAATTTTCTTCCGCAGTCAATTTCAAATCAGCTCAATCATCATGCAAGCACAAGTGTCAAATCAATCCTATCATGCGGTATTCTACATTCATAGGCATCTAACCACAATCACAATCAATTCAAACTCAACCTTCAACCGATTCAACTCTCACAGTCTTATTCGGGTTATTTCAAAACTCAAAAATTTTCCCTACAAAATAGAATAAAATTTTAAAATTAAGGCAAAATTTAAATACGGAAAGCAGAATAAATAAAAGATAGAATGTTCCATCTCTTGTCCACATCCCCCCCAAACTTATTTCCAACTCGAAGAGTGGAATAAGTTTGAAAATCAGACAAAAGAGGGAACGATACCTGGTAGTTGATCTCAGACATCAACTTTTTATCCCCCGGAGTCTTCAGATATTGCACGGCGTGAATTGTTGCGGCTGGCACTTCTTGTCGATCGACTCGAAGCCTTCTTGTGACCCTTGCTGTGGATCGAAGAGTATCACACTGGGCTGCTCGGCGTCGATCGACGAGGCAGGTCCGTCGATCGACGTCGAGTCGAATTTTTTTTTTTTTTTTTTTTTAATAATTAACTCCCAACATGTGCTTGATTTAACGTCGCAGCTCGACGATACCTCAAATCACTGCCACGGAGGTCGGGTCCAGACTCGCCGACCTTTGGCATCCACCATGTAGACTTTCCGGTCTTTGATAATGGTGGTGAGCTCAGAAAAAGGTGGCGCAGTTGACACTGCTACCCTATCGTTTCCTCGCTCCCATTCGATGGCAGCAGCTTCTTCCTCTTCAGTTTCATCTCCTTCGTCAGTAGTGGAGATTCGATTGCACTCCACCTTCTTCTTGTTCTTGTCGATCACAAAGGTGATCCTCTCGTTGTTTGCTCGGAGTGTGATCTCGCCGCCTCGACAGTCAATGAGAGCAGCGCTAGTGCCGAGAAACTCACGCCCCAAGATCATGGGCATGTTCTCGTCCTCCTTCATCTCGTGCACCACAAAATCTGCAGGAAAAATGAGATGGCCCACGCGAATGAGCACATCCTCTAGTATACCTTTCGGGCGGGACACAGACCGGTCCGCCATCTGCAGGGAGATCGTCGTGGGCCTCATCTCTCCGATGTTGAGACGTTTGTAGATGGAGTACGGCATCAGGTTGATACTGGCCCCAGTATCGCAAAGTACTCTCTCGAACGTGTGTCCCCCAATCTCAACAGGATCGCTTCTCTTGATGGGCACCTGCTTTTGAAGTAGCAGGCTGCACTGCTCGTGGATCTTCACCGTCTCATTCTCCACGAACTGCTTCTTTCCACTCATCAGTTTCCGGAGATATTTCATGTACCCCGGGATTTCTTTCAGTGCTTCAATCAGTGGAATGTTGATGCTGACCTTCTTTAGATTCTCCACAAATCTGGAGAATTTCTCGTCCTCTTTCTGCTTTGCGAACCTCTGTGGGAAAGGCAAAGGAGGGACTTTATCTTCAGACTGCTTCTGCTTCGTGTCTGGGGAAGACTTCTTCGTCGATCGACTCAAGGGAGCATCGATCGACGGGCCTCTTCCTTCTTCGTCGATCGACGAGAATGGTGCATCGATCGACGTGGACTCATCTCCTGCGCAGTTTTGCTCCTTTTCGCCTCCAGAATCGTCAGTAGCCATCTCGGGACCCTTGTAGCTCGTCCCAGACCTCAGAGTAATGGCTTTGACTGGCTTTTCCTTTGCGGGGTTCACCTCTGTCATACTTGGCAACTGTCCAGGCTTGTGTTGATTGCCGAGTGTGGTGGAGATCTGGCTCAATTGCGTATCCATCATCTGAAGGTGTATCGTCATCAGCTGCATATGATTTGCCATTCCCTTCACCTCGGTTTCTACTTTCCCAAACCGATTATCCGAGCTCTTGATGAATTTCTCGAGCGTCTCCTCTAGCACGGATTTCTTTCTTTCAACAATCTCTCCTCCAGTACCTGCATCAAAACCAGGCGGAGGGTGTTCTGCAGCAGAAGGGTTAGCATATGAAAAACCAGGGTGAGATCGCCCATGGTTGTACTGATACCCTTGATTGCCTCGGTAGTTATTGTGATAACCACCGCCAACGTAATTCACCTCCATTCCGGCAGTTCCAGACGAACTGCTTGCACCCCTGTTGATGTAGTCAGCCTCCACGGGTACTATGGCCATGCTAGGCTCTGCAACAGATGCAGCTTGTGTTGTGCCCAATTTTCCAATCTCCTCCCGGAGCTTTTTCACCTCAGCGACCACGTCGAATTCAGGCTTTGTCTCTACGACTTTGACTGGTAGCTGCCTATCAGTTGGCCATTGGTGGCTATTCAGCGCCATATCAGCCAGCAACCTCATACTCTCTGTGTTGGGAAATTTGGCTAAGTTTCCCTTCCCCAGTAGCTACTTGCTT
>JAPKLW010001365.1:110833-212792 GCA_026898455.1 Plectranthus barbatus | reverse complement strand
CATCGTAACTTGGAAGCCGGCCAACTTCCAGTTACAACACTGAAACATATATAATATCATGTAAATAGCACGTGCGTGAAAATAAAGTGTTTTGGATAGCGTGGTTATTTTCAACAAAACCCCACGTCTATCTGTGTGAGTTGCATAGCATGTTTCTTATATAAATGTATGTTTTTCGGGCATGTTTCTCATTGGGTACGTAAGTACTCAGCCCCTCGCGTTATTTCTAAAACGTGCAGGTTAAGCAGCATGGATGAGAGTTGCGGGGTGTAAGCTGGTGAAGAGAAAGCGTTTTTGAGAAGTTAAACAGATCCTGTGACATGTATTTTCATATACATGTCACCATCACGCGACACACACTGCTGCACCACTCTCTGAACTTCCCTTCCCTTTGAATATTTACAATCTTTTAACTCTGGTATTTAAACTGACTTGAAGTACAATTTCTTATTGTTACTTATCCTTTTTATTTAAATTAAGTCTTCCGCTTTAAATTCTTGAAATGTGTTTGATAAAACCTAAAGCATCAATGTAACGTGACCCCCAAATTGGGAAGGTCAGTTGGGGGCGTTACATAATATTAATTAATTAATTGTGTCCTGGGTTGTGGACATGAGAATTAATTAATTTATAGGCCCACTTTATTATTTGCATTAGGTCCCAGGAATGGCCCAATCAAATATGCTGAATTGAGCCCAATAGCCCATTAGGGTTAAAACCCTAGGTCTATAAATGGACAACACTCTCTCTCAAAACCCTAGCCACTTCATAACATTCAAATCAGTTTGAAACCCTAGGTTGAGAGAGAGAGTGGGCGACGACTTTGTGCAAAGAGAGGAGAATTTCGATTCTGGCCTTGCACAACTACAGATCTGTGGAATCCTCACCAGTAGATCTGAACAGCATTGGGATACAGCCCTGAAGATCTGATCTGGAGAACAAGATTTTCTTTCTTTCTCTTTCTGTGATTTTCAATTTCGTCCAGAAATTAGATTTCTAATTTCTGTTTCCGTAGATTTAATCGAATCGCGTGGTTGAATTAAAGTTGGATATTCAAACGCAAAAGATCGGATCAGACTCTACGGAATTACGGTAATCTCTCAATCCACGAATCGAATTAAATTCATAGGAGCATGCTAGGTTTTTATGAATTTTGATTATATGCAATATCCATAAATCGATCCGGTTCACTTGGGTTTTTGTGATTCGGTTCACTGAAAATCCCTACACAAAATTGGTTGAGATGATCGAAAGAACCAACCATTGAAGAAGACTTGGCTAGTCTTGAAAGACATGAAGAAGGTGTGTTCTTTACTTGTTTTAATTATTTAATTTTACATTTTTATACTTTAATTTATTCATTATTTTAATTAGATATCTCCAATATTGGCATGAAAGAAAAGGAGGGCAAAGATAGCCAATCAGACTCTTGATTACTTGATTATCTGCACTGGTGATAAGTTGGGATTTTCACCAACTTATCTTATTGTTCTTTGACTGTTTGTGTAATGTTCAGATCGTTTTTGTATCTTTTTTGTGCATGAATTGGTTTTTGTACTTGGAATGTCGTGTTTGATGAATCATGCAGGTTTTTAGTCGAAAAAACAGAGAAGAATCAGGATTCCAGTTTCAGCACCCCGTCGATCGACGAGGCAAAGCAAGCCAAGCGCTCGACGAAAGGAAAAAGGAGATCGACGGAAGAAAAGTCCGCGTCGATCGCTGCCAATCCTCGTCGATCGACGAAGAGGTTCCAGGCCCAGCGATCGACGCCAAACAGCCCTGATCGACGCGCATGCGGGAAACCTAATCCAGATCTGATTTGGAGATTAATGCATATCTAACCCTAGATACTGCTAGATACATCTTTCACCTATATAAATACTCATGTATAATTCATTTTTTAGAGAGAGTTAGAGAGAGTTAGAGAGAGAGAGAGAGAGAAGAGACTGAGAGTAATTACAAGATTTAGTATTGAAGAATTTTTAGAGTTTTATGTTTGAAGACAAGTTTCTGCGGGAAGATTTCCGGATTCCATTTTTTATGCAATTCAGGTTTTATTTTTCCATGATGAATATTACCATGAATATGTGTAACTAAATCCTTTCTCAGATTCTAGGGTTTTGAACTATCAATGTATGCTTGTTATGATTAATTGAATTATTTTCCCTTTCCCTTCGTAGTTTGTGAAATCTGTGCTTATTCATAATCTTGATTTGCTGATCACATCTTAGGATTATCCAGTTGATTACTTGAGACGTAACTGTGATAGTTTTCAATCGAAAGAGATTTTCACAATATAATTTGATTTCTTGTCGTAACTGAAGGAGATTAATTGTAGGAATAAATCTGTAGATCGTTGGAGTTAGTTAATTTATCTTGAGACCGAGCGGAGATAGGTAATTAATTAATCTACTTTACGAATTGTCCAACAAAGAAGTTCGTAATACTTTTCTGATGTTTCACTACGAAGAGGAATTAAAATTTGGAATTAATCAATTCATTCATACATGTCATACTTGATAGGTAGATATCTCTGGAATCTGTGCTTCTCTTATTTGACTTTAAAAGCTTTTTAATTTCCTGTTTAATTTCCATTAGCAAATATTGCGATTTCCAAAACAACAACAAAACTTTTTATCTGATTTTCCTAATCAGTATTTTCAAGAACGTTTGACTTAGTACTTAAGGTTTTTCGTTATTTCTTTCCCTGAGGGATCGATAATTTTATTTGCCGCTATATTATTAGCTTTGCTAAGTCGCGGGTTAAAAATATACGCGATCAAATTTTGGCGCCGTTGCCGGGGAAAGAATAGAACTAATCTTACTATTAAGTCTGTGATTGAAATATTGCTTTAGGCTGTAATTTTTGTATTTCCCGTCGATCGACGCTACTTCGCGTTGATCGACGAAGTCATTTTCTTTCCATCGATCGACGCTTCGTCTCGTCGATCGACGCCTTTGTCGTTTCAGAGGCTCAGTTTTCTTATTCAGTTCGTTTCTTTTATTTTCCAGTTTTACCTCACTACCTCCTTTGCTGTACAGGTAGTGCATGAGTACAAGAGCCAGAGGAAAGGACCCGCTTTATTACTACCCGGACATTGAAGCTACTTGCAGAAAGATCCGAAGGAATAAGCGTGCTCAGGAAAGCTCAAGTAATCACACAATGGAAGATAACCTACCACCGCCTCCGCCAGTGCTAACTGCAGAGGAGCAGGCTGTGCTTATTCAAGAAGTCCAAGCTATGAGGGCGCAAATCCAACAGTACAATCTGGAGAAAGACCTCGAGAGGAACAATCCGAATAGAAGGGATCTTCGCCATAACCCACTGTTTGAAGACAATCCCGACAATGAAGAGGAAGACAACCAGGATCCTCCAGAGGAGTCTGACGATGAGGAAGAAGAGGAAGCCATGCAGAACCGGTACAAACCTCGGTTCAAGGAGACTGACTTCAAGATTGGCATCAATGCCAACAATTTTGAACTGAAGACCGGATTGGTGCAGATGGTGCAACAAAATCAATTCGGAGGAAGACCTACTGAGGACCCCTATGCGCATTTGGATAAGTTCATTATGCTCTGCAACACTGTAAAAATTGGAGGAGTCAGCAAGAGTGCCATCCGAATGCGTCTGTTCGCATTCTCTCTGAGGGATAAGGCACAATCATGGTTTACTGCACTGGACAAAGGAAGCATAGGCACGGGGACCGAATTGAGAAATGAGTTTCTAGGGAACTTTTTCCCTCCGAATGTTATCAGGCAAAGACGAAAAGAAATCATCAGGTTCGCTCAAAGGCCTGATGAAAGCTTCAGTAAGACGTGGGAGAGATTCAAAGAGTTGCTGAGAGCCTGTCCCGGACATGGTTTTCCGCCAGGAGAACAAGCTGAGGCATTTTATGAAGGGCTCAATGATAAGACAGCCAAACTGGTGGACACCACACTGGGAGACACAATCATGACGAAAAGTGGGAAAAAGGCCATGGAGTTCTTCCAAAAGATGGCCAACAACACTCAACGGTGGTCCTCAAGCCGAACTCGGCCTGTGAAAGCTGTCGAGAAAGTAGTGGAAAAAGCGGTGGAAAAAGTGGCCGAGCAACCCGATTTGGCAGCCGAGCTGAAAAAGCTCAGGGAAGAGTTTGCTAATCTGAAGCAGGAGAAAGCAGTAGCTGCAGTTGAAGCAGTGCAGAGTCCAACTGAGGAAGACAATGCTGAGGTGAATTTCATTCAAAGGGGCGGTTATCAAAACAACTACCGAGGAGGATATCAGCAACACAATCAGCAGAATAACCAGCCCTACACCTTCAATCACGCAAGGAATCACCCTGGATTCTCCTATGCAAACCCTCAAGCTTCAGAGCAACCACCACCAGGATTTGCCGTACAAGACGGAGTAATAGTGGAGAAGAAGAAGCCAAATCTCGAGGAGATTTTGGCTAAATTCATGGAAGGCTCCACTAATACTGTAGCCAAGCTGAAGCAGGAAATTTTGGGGGTGAACACAAAGGTCGATCAGATGCAAAAGCACGTGCAGATCATTGAAAATCAAGTCAGCCAGATCGCCAATGCCCTAGGAACTAAACACAAGCCGGGACAACTTCCGAGCAACACTCAGGTCAACCCCAAGAATCAGAATCAGAGGAACCAGGTGAACGCTATAACTCTGAGAGGGGGCAAAACCTACGAAGGGCCCAAGCAAGCAGGGACAGACACCCGAGATGAAGGAGAAGCCGAGGAAGAAGGAGAAGTCGTCACAGGAGAAGCTCCGTCGATCGACAAAACACCTCCGTCGATCGACGAAGCAGCAAAGCATCCGTCGACCGAGGCTAACACTCGTCGATCGATGGCCGCCCCTGCTCTGCCAATGTATAAACCGCCTCTGCCCTATCCGCAGCGGTTTGCCAAGACCAAGATGAACAAAAGGTATGCACGATTTCTGGAGACAATGAAGAAGGTGCATATCAACATTCCATTGGTAGAAGCTCTTCAAGAAATGCTCGGGTACATCAAGTTTCTGAAAGACATGGTCTCTCAGAAAAGATCGTTCTTGGAGCACGAGACGGTCAACCTGTTAGAAGAGTTTGCGCCATCATCCAAAAGAAGATGCCGATCAAAAGGAAAGACCCGGGTTCCTTCACAATCTCTTGTGTCATCGAAGGTGAGACCTTCGGGAAGGTTCTCTGTGATTCAGGGGCTTCCATCAACTTGATGCCGCTATCAATTTTCAGACGGTTAAAGATCGAAAGCATCAAGCCCACAACAATCTCTCTTCAGATGGCCGATCGATCAGTCACCTATCCGAAGGGCATCGTTGAAGATGTGTTGGTAAAGGTAAAGGACTTCATAATTCCCGCTGACTTTGTGGTGCTCGACATGGAGGAGGATCGAAACATTCCTCTGATCATTGGAAGACCATTCCTGAAAACCGGAGGGGCATTAATCGACATCCGCGACGGCAAGCTGACGTTCTGAGTGAACAATGAGTCCGTCACGTTCTCGATTTACAAGGTAATGCAGAAGCACAACAATGGAAGCTATGCAGAAGAATGCCACATGATCAACTGCTTCAGCCCGGTAATGTCTTCCCCTTTCACCTGTTTCAAAAGTGAGCCGGATTTCCTGGAAAACTGCTTGCAACACTCCCTTTCCTCGTCCACAAATCTGGACGAAGCAACCGAGGGGATCATGGATCTGGTCATGGAGCTGGATGTGTTCGAAGAGGTAACTCGAGAGAAAGAACTTAAAAGAGAACCGCTGCCCAGCCACTACAGCCAGTCCTCGTCGATCGACGCTGCAACAACATCCTCGTCGATCGATGAAGATGCTCCATCGATCGACGGCAAACTGGAGAAGCCGATTTCCAGCTCTGAACCGCCAATTCTGGAGCTCAAGACACTCCCGACACATCTCAGGTACGCATTCCTAGGGTCTGATAACACTTACCCTGTTATTGTTTCTGCTTATCTTTCACAGGGGGAGTTAGACAAACTGCTGCGAGTTCTACGGACATACAAGTCCGCCATCGGATGGACTTTGGGGGACATCAAAGGGATCAGCCCTTCGCTGTGAATGCACAAGATCATCCTTGAAGAGGATGCCAAACCTAAGAGACAAGCACAACGACGTCTGAACCCCATCATGCAGGAGGCTGTAAAGAAGGAGGTTCTCAAACTCCTTGACCATGGCATGATCTACCCAATTTTCGACAGCAAGTGGGTGAGCCCTACACAAGTAGTAGCCAAGAAAGGAGGGATGCAAATAGTGAAGAATGACAATGGAGAAGAAGTAGCGAAAAGACCGATCACGGGATGGCGAGTCTGCATTGACTACCGAGCTTTGAACACTGCCACGTGCAAGGATCATTTTCCTCTTCCATTCATTGATCAAATGCTAGATAGATTATCTGGTTATCCTTTTTATTGCTTTCTTGATGGTTACTCAGGGTACAATCAGATAACTGTGGCTCCTGAAGATCAACACAAGACGGCATTCACCTGTCCATATGGAGTGTTCGCCTACCGACGGATGCCCTTTGGACTATGCAATGCACCGGCCACCTTCCAGAGATGCATGACGGCAATCTTCCACGACTTGATCGAGGACATCATGGAGGTATTTATGGATAACTTCTCGGTTTTTGGTAGCTCATTCGATGTCTGTTTGCAGAATTTGGCTACTGTACTTGAGAGATGCACCGAGACAAACCTGTGCCTCAATTGGGAGAAATGCCATTTCATGGTTCGGGAAGGAATCGTGTTGGGACATCGAGTGTCAGCCAAAGGATTGGAAGTGGATCGAGCCAAAGTGACAGCTATAGAGAAGATGCCACCACCAACAAATGTCAAAGCCGTCTGAAGCTTCCTGGGTCATGCAGGATTCTATAGGAGGTTCATCAAAGACTTCTCAAAGGTGTCCCGACCCTTGTGTAACTTACTGGAGAAGGACGTGTCCTTCGTTTTTGACGAAGAATGTCTGAAGGCATTTGAGAAGCTGAAAGAAGCGCTGGTAACTGCACCAGTCCTTACCACACCAGATTGGGAAGAGCCCTTCACATTGATGTGCGACGCCAGCGATTATGCTGTTGGAGCAGTTCTGGGCCAACTGAAAGGAAGGCTCTTCCATGTGATTCAATACGCCATCAAGAGCATGAATCCGGCCCAATGCAACTACACCACGACGGAAAAGGAGATGCTTGCGGTTGTGTATGCCTTCGACAAGTTCCGGTCTTATCTGATAGGCTCAAAGACCATTGTCTACACCGACCATGCAACAATCAGGTACCTGTTCGCAAAACAAGATGCCAAGCCTAGACTGATCCGATGGATACTGCTGTTGCAAGAGTTCGACTTGGAGATCAAGGACAGAAAAGGAAGCGAGAACGTCATCGCCGATCACTTGTCAAGGCTCGAACCACCGGTCGAAGGGGACGATCAGCAATCGACAATCCGAGAGACATTCCCCGACGAATAGGTCTATGCCTTGAGGGACATGAAAGAGATGTGTGAATCCAAAACCCCATGGTTCGCAGACTTTGCCAATTATCTGGTCGGCGGCGTACTTCCTCCGGACTCCTCTCCATATGCAAAGAAGAAGTTTCTGCACGACGTCAGATTCTACTATTGGGAGGATCCCTACCTGTGGCGCAGATGTGCTGACGGCGTCATTTGCCGTTGTGTGCCCCAGTCCGAGTGGCACAAATTCTTCGAAGCCTGCCACTCATCTCCTACCGGTGGCCACCATTCAGCCAACCGGACTGCCTTCAAAATTCTTGCAAGCGGGTTCTATTGGCCTTCCATCTACGAAGTCTGTCGCGGATGGATAACGGGCTGTGATCGCTGCCAGAGGACCAGCAACATCTCGCGAAGGAATGAGATGCCACAGACTCCGGTGATTGAAGTTGAAATATTTGATGTCTGGGGGATCGACTTCATGGGACCCTTCCCGCCATCGCAAGGATTCACATACATTCTATTGGCGGTGGACTACGTATCACGTTGGGTCGAAGCCATTCCGACAGCCACCAACGATCACAAAGTCGTCATCAAGTTCCTGCAAAAGCTCATCACAAGATTCGGAACACCAAGAGCCCTGGTAAGTGATGGGGGATCACATTTTTGTAACAGATGGCTTTCTTCTCTTCTTGCTAGGTACGGAGTAAAGCACCGCGTTACCACCCCATATCACCCTCAAGGGAACGGGTTGACGGAACTATCCAACAGATAAATCAAGCAGATTTTGGAGAAGACTGTAAAGCAAAGAAAGGATTGGGCGGCAGTCCTCGACGATGCACTTTGGGCATACCGCACCGCCTACAAAACACCGATTGGGACATCTCCATATCAGCTGATTTTCGGAAAGTCATGTCATCTTCCCGTCGAGATGGAGCACAAAGCTTGGAGGGCAGTGAAAGAATTAAATCTGGATTGGAGGACAGCTGCAGAAGAACGCGCTATGGCACTGAACGAATTAGAAGACTTTTGGGACAAAGCCTATGAGAACAACGTCATTTATAAGAATCGAGCGAAGAGATTCCACGACAAAAAGATCCGCTCGCATGTTTTCCATTCAGGTGACAAGGTTCTCCTCTTCAAATCCCGTCGTCGATTCCTGCCCGGAAAGCTGAAGTCAAAGTGGGCCGGACCATACACCGTGATCTGCCAATTCATGAACGGTGTAGTTGAATTAGCTGGCCAAGATGGAAAGAATTTCAAAGTGAACGGGCAAAACCTGAAACCATACTTCACCCCTCTTCAGATCGAAGCAGTGGAGAAGTATTACTTGAATCGCCCTTGAAAACTCAGGTATTGTCGAGCTAGCGACATAAAACCAAGCACTGGTTGGGAGGTAACCCAACAGTTTCCTGTTTTATTTATTTCTGTTATTTTCAATTTAGTCAAGTCGAGTCAGTTAAGTTTCGTTTTTCTTTTTCGAATTGTTTCGGGTCCAGTCATCTGTCGACCACGTTGATCGATGCTCTTTGACATCGATCGACGAGGAAATTCGGCCTCGTCGATCGACGAGAATGTTTTGCCTTCGTCGATCGATGAAGATTCCTCGTCGATCGACGCGAACGCTGCTGAGTCGGACAGAGACGGGTTTAAAACCCACTTTTCCTCATTTTTTCCTCACAAACACACGACGCACGCCTCTCTCACACTCCCGAACACCCATCTCGAATTTTTTCTCTCCAAATTCGTCACAACCAACCACGGTATGTATCCTAACACTCTCCTCTTCGATTATTTCACATGTTTTGAAGGATTTGAGCATGATTTTTGATAAAAATTGAAGTTGGAGCCCTTGGTTCATTTTTGCAATTTTGTCAATTTCGTTGCTATTCATTGTGATTATTCGATATGGTTAGTCGTTTTAGTCGATGTGCTTACTTGTGATTGGTTTGCTGCTTGAATTTCATTGAATCTGACGAACGAAAGTTTGGGGGATAATTCTAGTTGGGGGTGTTATTCTAGTTTTGCTATTTCTGGGACAAATTATGTCAAACAAAAAGGTAGTATGCTAGGATAGAGTTTGAATTGCATGAATGTCGAATCAATTTTGCATGGGTAGATTTATTTCTGCGGATTATTGCACAATTGGATGCACTTACATTGGAAATTTTGTGAAGAATTGTGATGAACTTTGACAAATTTTTCCACTACCCTTGCAGTTTGATCATGGATTTTCGACCCACCTTCGCCAAACAAGCTCATGAGAGGCGATACAGAAAATTCTCAGGAGATGAGTTCACTATCCGGCAGACACTTTACCCATGCCCGGAGACAATGCAAATGCTAGGAATTCGAGCAGATGTAGAGGCTCTCTTGCAGAGAATTGATTGGAATGCTTGGATGACAGCCCGCTGGCCGACATACCCGTTGCTTGTCCTGGAGTTTTTTGCCTCACTCCGTGTCTTCGAGGTTCAGCCGGAATCAGAGCCTACCACAATTGGTTTCCAGCTTCTGAACCAATACTATGAAATTCCAAGGGACGAGCTTGAAGAAATATGGGGAGTCCACGTTGGGGGGGTCGGTTTTCTCCCCCCACACTTCGACATTGCCCGTTTCTGGTCCCAGATTGCATCTGATGCCAAAGAAGACCTGCGGGAGTTTGACTCGGGGACCTTGAAAGCGTCCTCCATCGACAACCCAGTTTTCAGATATCTTCAGAGATGCATGGGGGTGTCGATCACCGGCAGACATGAGAGCGGGAAAGTGAGAGTGGGGGAACTTTTCGCCCTCAATTGCATGCTGACAGGGGAGCAGTTTAGCTTCGCGGCGCTAGTCATGGACCAATGGCGGCATCAGATCAAGGCCACCAAAGGCAACATTTGGAGCGGGGGATTGATCACCCCGATTGCGGAGCATGTGGGGATCGATTTGTCACAAATTGAGTCGCTTGAGGATGACAACCGAGGGCTCGGCACTGGGACTCTGGTGAAGATGTTGATGCTTTCACCACGGGCGTCAGGTTGGTCTTTGCGGATGTCCAGTGGGGACAGATTTCCACTTCCACAGCGGGATCTCACTCACGTCACCGATTATCACTTCCGTGATAATTGGTTGATGAGCACACCCGCCCACTTGAGGCTGATGGTCGGAGCACAAGGAGGCCCAGGTACCTCCAGACTTCGACACCGACCACTGACCCAGCCAGACCAGCGACCGCCGCAGACGCCCCCAGATATGCCCAAGGAGGAGGAACCTCAGGATGACGAAGGAGGAGAGCATACCCCTGACCGAATCGGCAGACAGCCGCTACGCCACTTCTCGGGAGAGTCTTCATCTTCCGGGGTGGATCTGGCGACGATCTACCAGTTTATGCAGCAGCAGGCTGATTTGCATGCAGCAGAGCACGCACGGCAGGCAGACTTTCGACAGAATGTGAACACGAGGCTGAATAACCTCGACGTTCAGATGCAGCGACTCCTCCTGAACACACAGCCTGAGTCCGTTTACCTACGCCGGCAGAGAGAGCGACAAGACCGCCGACGGCGACTGCCCGTGTGGCCATCTCCCGATGTTGAGATGGAGGATCCTCCGGAGGAGGAATTAGGTACCGTTTCCTTTTTCCTTATCTAACTTTCAAACTTTTCCGCTCCTTCGAGTAGAACAAGTTTGGGGGGATGAGGATAGGATAAGGGAAACGTTTGTTTGTTTTCATTTTTCTGCTTTATTTTAATTTTTGTTATTTCGTTATTTTTCTGTTTTTTGTTTTCAATTTTTTTTTTGTTTTTTCTGAACCATCACCATCCTTGTTCTTTTGCATCCGTGTGAACAATTGCACTCTGCAAGGCTTTTACTTAAAATTAGTATTCTTGAACTCTTGATTTGTGGTACTTGTTCTAAGTGAATAGTCTGAGCATTGTTTAGGAGCTTTTGAACATAGGACAGTCGAAACTTTTTGATTATGATGGTGTTATGACTACTTACTTGTCTTTACTTAAACTAGAATTGTTGATTGATAATCGAGATATTTGCTGATTAAGAATGATAATCTGTGTGATAGAGTAGCCAATGATAGGAGCTGTTTTGCTTGATATGTTGATCTTTGAAACTTAAATTCTTGCATGATAACTGTTCGAAATTGGATAATTATTGAGGAGTAACGAAAATTTCTACCCTGTGAGGAATTTGTGCCATTTTTCGTTTGATGAGTGACAAAGTTGTTAGATTTATTTCCTAGAATTTGACGAATTTCTCTCTTGAGGTTGCATTAAGTGTGGTAATAGGGTGAAAATGATTTTAGGCATGTTCTTTCGTAGCCCATTTCCCATACACTAACCTTAAATCTTCACTTGTAGCCCCTTTGAGCCTTGAATGGATTTTTTTTCTTTTATTAGAAGGGTTGATGAATAAGATGATTGTGATTTAGTGAATGGTGTGAATTGTGGGAATGTGATGTGAGGCTATGAGCGAAAAGAAAAAAATCAAGGAGATAAAAGAAATTTTTTTTAGGGGTTTCCATGGGAAAAGTTAGAAAAATGAACATTGGTGAAAAAGAGAAAGAAAGAAAATGAGGGAAACTCGTTTATGTTGTTCATAAATAACTAAGAGCAAGTTCTTAGGAACCCCGAGAGAAAAAAAAAGAGAGAGAAAAGAGAAAGATCAAGAATGTGTATAAAATAGAAAAATGATGTGGTTATGACATGCTTGGGTCTTTGGGTTTGATTGAAATATTTTGAGTCAGTTAGCCAAAAATATCCTACCTATTAGGTGAGCCACATTACAACCAAATAAAGACCTTACTGATTCCCTGAAAAACCGCACTAACAAGCAGTGGAGAGATGAGAAATTTGTCAAACCTATGGTGAAATAAACTAAAACTTTGATTGTGTGAATTTCAAAAAAATCCTTTTGCTTGATTGAGCGATGAGTGCAAACACTGCCCGGTGAGGTTTCTCCTCGATAGTTTACCAATAAGAATTTGTTTGGATTGCATGATTTATGTGAATAAGAGAAACTTAGATTGCAAAAGAGGCTTGTGAGGCATTGCACACTTGTATCTGCATTTGATTGGAATTCTTTTCTGTGAATTGATTGAGGACGATCAATGGTTTAAGTTTGGGGGAGTTGATAAGTTAGGATTTTCACCAACTTATCTTATTGTTCTTTGACTGTTTGTGTAATGTTCAGATCGTTTTTGTATCTTTTTCGTGCATGAATTGGTTTTTGTACTTGGAATGTTGTGTTTGATGAATCATGCAGGTTTTTAGTTGAAAAAACAGAGAAGAATCAGGATTCCAGTTTCAGCACCCCGTCGATCGACGAAGAGGCTCGTCGATCGACGAGGCAAAGCAAGCCAAGCGCTCGACAAAGGGAAAAAGGAGATCGACGGAAGGAAAGTCCACGTCGATCGCTGCCAATCCTCGTCGATCGACGAAGAGGTTCCAGGCCCAGCGATCGACGCCAAACAGCCCTGATCGACGCGCATGCGGGAAACCTAATCCGGATCTGATTTGGAGATTAATGCATATCTAACCCTAGATACTGCTAGATACATCTTTCACCTATATAAATACTCATGTATAATTCGTTTTTTTTAGAGAGAGTTAGAGAGAGTTAGAGAGAGAGAGAGAGAGAGAGAAGAGACTGAGAGCAATTACAAGATTTAGTATTGAAGAATTTTTAGAGTTTTATGTTTGAAGACAAGTTTCTGCGGGAAGATTTCCAGATTCCAGTTTTTATGCAATTCAGGTTTTATTTTTCCATGATGAATATTACCGTGAATATGTGTAACTAAATCCTTTCTCAGATTCTAGGGTTTCGAACTATCAATGTATGTTTGTTATGATTAATTGAATTATTTTCCCTTTCCCTTCGTAGTTTGTGAAATATGTGCTTATTCATAATCTTGATTTGCTGATCACATCTTAGGATTATCCAGTTGATTACTTGAGACGTAACTGTGATAGTTTTCAATCGAAAGAGATTTTCACAATATAATTTGATTTCTTGTCGTAACTGAAGGAGATTAATTGTAGGAATAAATCTGTAGATCTTTGGAGTTAGTTAATTTATCTTGAGACCGAGCGGAGATAGATAATTAATTAATCTACTTTACGAATTGTCGAACAAAGAAGTTCGTAATACTTTTCTGATGTTTCACTACGAAGAGGAATTAAAATTGGGAATTAATCAATTCATTCATACATGTCATACTTGATAGGTAGATATCCCTGGAATCTGTGCTTCTCTTATTTGACTTCAAAAGCTTTTTAATTTCCTGTTTAATTTCCATTAGCAAATATTGCGATTTCCAAAACAACAACAAAACTTTTTATCTGATTTTCCTAATCAGTATTTTCAAGAACGTTTGACTTAGTACTTAAGGTTTTTCGTTATTTCTTTCCCTGAGGGATCGATAATTTTATTTGCCGCTATATTATTAGCTTTGCTAAGTCGCGGGTTAAAAATATACACGATCAACTGGAATCTGTATCTTTAAATTCTGTTATTCAATACCCTTTAAATTCTGCATTTTTATATTTAAATACCAAAATCAAAACTCTTATTCGATTTGCTCAAACAACTATGGTTTAAAAGCTATGGCTAGTACATAGGATATGTTAGGTATGGATATAGAAATCCCACCATGAAATTGATGTTTTGATGTGTCAAAACTGTGTCCAAAGTCTAGGCCTTAGAGTTATTACCTCATGTAATCCTTGTATAGAAAGATCGAGTTGTAAGAGTCTAGGAGAAGAAAACTGTCAAAAACTCTAGAACAGTTTTTGAAGCGGAAGACGTCCAGACGAGAAAACTGTCAAGGATAATGGACGAGAAAACTGTGCAGAGTAATGGACGTGAAAAACTGTGCAGACAGTTTTTCAACTGTCAAAGAGTGTATAGCAAAGAAAACTGTGGACACAGTTTTCACAAGGAAACTGTTGAGAGGCGCTCACAGTTTCAGACCACGACAGTATCATGTCAAGAACACGTGAAAAGCAAGATGCCGAACAGTCAAGACTCAATAATAAGGAACGAAGATACACTCAGTTATGACTAGAGTACAATGTTGTTCGAGTCTGACACAACAAGTACAAACTACCCCTGCAAAAAGCAAGTCAGTGTTTCAGAAAAGGCAGAGGAGCAAGTCTATTTTAAAGAAAAGGATGGACACTGATTGGACATCCTTTGAAATGTCTCTATCGGCTATTTTTAAATCTCTAACTATAAATAGCAGAAGGATCAGAGAGACACGTTACGAATTACAATTGATGACTTACGAATAATGAAGAACGACTCACGACCAACATACACCTGAAGAACGCTCATAAACTCTGCCGAATTTAAAGCTAAAAGCATTAAAACCTCTCGTGTAAGAAGGCATTAACTCCGTGGTTCATTTATTGAACACGAGGCTTTATTGTTTAAGGAATCTTTAGAGATTCATCGTGTGACCTTTGTGTACACGAGGATTAAGTCTTTTGACTTATTCTATTTTTCTTGGTGTTCTTACTTTTCAAGTGAGAACACAGAAACTAGATTCTCCATGGAGAAGAAGGTTATTATGGGCTTTTGCCAACCATTATACGTTCTGGGAAGAACTCAACCATCCACCCACCAGAGAAGGAGAAGGGAGGTTTGTCCTCAATCCATTTCCGATGACTGCCAGTTCTGAGAATACTTCAAGGTGCCACCTAGCTTCGAGGAACTGAAGAAGGTGTGAAGAACAACTGCCTGGGCGAGTGATCCATTCTGCTGTGGACGGTGGTCTCTACAACATTTGGCTATAGATCGTGAGGATTGTATCTTCATTACTTAGTGAATTTCTGGATTAATTTCTGAAGAGTGGACGTAGGACTTAAGACTCCGAACCACTATGGAAGAAGAGGTGTCTCATCCAACTGAGAGCTCAGCATCCAGAGATGGATGAAGTTATGACAAATGGACCTCTGAAGATCCAGAAGATTAAAATCTAGCTCGCAGGGGAAGATGGCCCAGGTTTTGTCCAAATGATAAATAAGGCATTGGAAGAATGGACACTTGAAGACAAGAAATACCATCAGCTGGATCCCATCGCTCAAGAAATGATTATGCAATCTCTCCCAGAATCTCTCATGGACAAAGCCATAGAGAACAACAGTGCTACAAAGTTATGGGACTAGATCAACGAGCTTACCAGGGAAACTGAAGCTATGAGGAGCAATAAGAAACAAATGTGCATCGACAAATATGAATCCTTCCAGATGCTGCCTGGCGAAACGATCAAATCGATGGAAGCAAGGTTTAACGCCATTGTCAATGAAATGAAAAATCTTGGAAGAGAAGAAAAGGTGGCTGACATGAACGCAAAAATTCTTTCAAGAATGCCGAAGGAAGATTGGTTTGTCAAAATCAACAGTTTGAAGACCATGGATCTCTCGAAGATGTCAACCAAAGAGCTGTTGGCCGAAATCCAAGCCCATGAATGGGATATTCAGATGGTGAACAAGAATGAAGTTGTTAGAACCCCTAATTCTGCAGCTAATGGTGACACAAAATTCTTCGTAAAGAGAGACTTCCGGAGGCAACCAAAGAAGCCAGTTCATTTCGAGAAAACTGCCTATCAATCCTCACCAGTGAAGGATACCTCCACCTCAGTTCAGAAGAAGGAAACTGAACTGTCAGTTGCCAAACTGGAGGAACAAATGAGGAACCTGGTCGTACTTCTCGAGAAGGCGAAAGGAAAAGGGAAGGAAGCTCAGTCCAGCGAACAAAGGTTCACAAAGAGAGAGCCACACAGATGCTATGAAGGCAACTGTCTAGATCATCTGAAGTACGAATGCCCTCTAGTTTCTCGGGAGGAGAGAGAGAGAGACTGAAGAAGGTGTTTAAAAGGAGAACATCTAAAACTGTGGCCCAAGAAATGCTCACAAGAACTGAAGTGCCAGATGTACCAGACCATGATGATGGCTACTACACGTCTGAGGATGAGAATAATGAGGAAGCACTTCTTGCCTTCATGGCAGTAGAGATGTTACCGACAAAGAAGACAGCGCTTCAAACTGTGAAATAGTGGTAATAACATATCTACCCTCATCTCTTGCATCTACATGTTTTTAAGAAAACTCTGAATTTTGTCGTTTAAATTCAGAAGATATTTCTCTTGAAAACATCATTAAAAAGGTAGAAAAATTCCATGAGATTAAAGATGCATTAGTTAGTGAAAATGCCTCACTAAAATTAGAGATTTCAGTTTTGACCGATGAAGTCGCAAAGACGAGGTCAATCAGTGAGGATTTTGAAAAACTCAAGGAAGAGCATTCAAAACTCCTCAAATATTTTGAAAATATCTCAAAAGAATGTGATTCCTTGAATAAAATTGAGCCAGTTAAATGTGAATGTACTTTTAAAAGGAGCTCAAGAAAATTCGATGAAAATTTGAATGCTCAAATACAATCATCTGATAAATATGGAATTTGATTTTTGGAGCATCGAAATGAAAAGGTTTTAAACGAACATGCATCCACTTCAAGGACTAAGAAAACATTTTTAAGCACCGTCAAAGCCAAACTTAGTCCAAGTCATGTTTTGGAGAAGGGAAATGTCAAGTCTAAATAGCCAATTAAGCAAAATGTCAAGACCAAATGTTGGTAAAAAATTGACCCGAAACTGGCACCTCGACAGAGAGTTAACACAGTTCGTAAACTATACAAATAAACTATCGAGAGAAAAAATGACTTTCTGTCAAAACTGGACAAGCGTAATGTTCCATATGCAAGGAATCCAGTTTTACCAACAAGAATGACTAAGCAACATGTAAATGCTGCAAGGAAGTTAATTCGTCAACCGGATAGAAATCCGAGAGGTTATGATAGAACTCAATTCTATTATAAAAGTTATCCGAATAGGAGGAACACCTATTCGAGGCCTAAGTTGAGAAAGTTTTACTTTCAAAAGATTGTGATGGCTAGTCAACCGAGAACAATTTCTCGAGACTCTTTCCAGAACATCAGTTTCAGAAAGAGTTCACACACCACAACCTTTCCTAACATGCATTCAAACAACATACATTACTTTAGAAGAAAGGTTAATCAATCATTAAAGAGTGATTTAGTTTCACGAGCTGTGAAAGTGACACATGTTTGGATACCAAAAGGTTGGACCCAGAAAACTGACTTTGCAGGACCCGAAAGGATACGGGGACCTAAATGAAATTTTCTATCTTGCAGGGACAAAGTTCTCAGAAGAAAGCATGATCACGGATCTTGGATAGCGGGTGCTCAGCACACATAGTAGGAGAGATGAATCTTCTCAAGAATCTTGTGATGTGCAGAGGACCGTCTGTCACTTTTGGGAACAAAGCCAAGGGAAGAGTAGTTGGAAAAGGATGCGTGGAGCACAATGGAATCATCATTCAGAACATGTCCTTAGTCACCAACCTGAAGCACAATCTTCTAAGCATCAGCTAGTTGAGCAAGAGTGGCTACGTTGTCAGTTTCGAAGAATCAGAGAGCCACAACATAGACAAGCTGACCAACGAGACCAAGATCAGAGGAATCAGAAAAGGAGGTCTTTACATAGTAGACTGGTCCAGTGGAGAAGAGGGAACCTGCCTCCTGGCGCACAGTTCCTCATACGGAGTAAACTGGTTGTGGCACAAAAGATTAAGTCACCTGAACTTCAACTCGATCAGACATCTGGCAAAGCACGATCTAGTTGAAGGACTGCCACAGAAGAAGTTCCAAAAGGAAGCTTGCCAGCTCGAGAAACAGACAAGAGCCTCGTTCAAGAACAGGCTAGTTACAGCAAGCACGAACCGGATCTTGGAACTACTCCACATGGATTTATTTGGTCAGGTTACTCCGCCCACATTGGAGGAAGAAAGTATACATTAGTAGTTGTTGATGACTACTCAAGATATACGTGGGTGGTGCTGCTCAAGTCCAAAGACAAAGTCAAAATTCAGCTGCCAGAACTGATTACCCGACTTCAGAATGACAAAGGGGTGACAGTTAAGAGGATAAGGTCCGATAATGGAACAAAGTTCTGCAATGGACCTCTCATGGACTTCTACGCTGAAATTGGAAACCGGGCATGAGAAATCTACTTCAAGAACTCCTCAACAAAATGGCCTTGCTGAGCGGAGGAATAGAACACTCAAAGAAGCAGTGAGGACCATGATGGGTGAGACCGACCTTGGAAAAATATTTTGGGGAGAAGCCTTGATGACAGCATGCTACACGCAGAATCGAAGTGCATTCAACACGCGGCTGTACAAGACTCCTTACGAGATCTACAATGGTCGTAAGCCTTCTATAGCTCATCTTCGTGCTTTCGGTTCTCCATGTAATATTCACAATAATGGAAAGTCAAAATTGAATACTTTCAGCCCTAAGGCCGATGAAGGGGTGTTCCTTGGGTATGGACATCCTTCATATAAGGGATATAGGGTATTCAATAATACAAACCAACTTTTGGAAATAACATGTCATGTTGTTTTTTATGAAGCTACTCTAGTGCGCAGGACACTTCAATAACTGGGTCTGGAAAATCATTAGATCAAGAATGTCAATGAGGAACCTAGAACTGATCTTGATCATAATCAAACAGTTACTCTGACTAGATCTATGAATGATGTTTTCGAAACTCGAATTGCCTCAGCTGAACCCCAAGTAGTCGAGAGGGCCAATGATGCTAATGTCATTGCTGAGGCCTTAAAGTTCATTAACATCGAAGATCAAAGTGAAGAGAAGCCCCCTGAAGCTAATGGTACGGTTTTAGAAGCAGAGCAACCTGATACCAAGGAAGTCAACCTTGAGGCCGCTGAGGAAGCAGCTCCAACTGTCGAGCCAACTGTAGTTCAGAATCCAGTTGCTGCTCAGAATGTAGTTCCAGAACTAGGAGATGGAACAGTTCCAAAACTTAGAGGTGAACCATCTCATCAGGAACCTCCAGCAGCTTCTGAGACTCCAGCTGCTCCTGATGAAGCCGTACCTGTGAAGAAGCCTAGTTGGCTAAGAGATCATCCCATTGAAGCCATCCTAGATGATATAGGAAATCATGTTCGAACCAGACAAGGCACTGCATTGATGTCTTGCTTCTTATCTCAGATCGAACCTGTGAAGATTGCTGAAGCTCTTCAATCAGCGAATTGGATTAATGCGATGCAAGAAGAACTAGGAGAGTTCACTCGCAACAAAGTGTGGTATCTAGTGGATCGACCTACACATCAGTCCGTGATTGGTACCAAGTGGGTCTTCAAGAATAAAAAAGATGAGACCGGTACCATCGTTCGAAACAAAGCAAGATTGGTTGCTAAAGGGTACGCACAATGTGAAGAGATAGACTTTGATGAGACATTCGCACCAATTGCAAGACTGGAAGCTATTCGTCTATTCTTGGCATATGCAGCTTATCACAACTTCACAGTTCTTCAAATGGATGTGAAGAGTGCCTTCCTTAATGGCGAATTAAAGGAAGAGGTCTACGTCTAACAGCCCCCAGGTTTCGAGCAAGGAAACCAAGTCTACAAGCTAAGGAAAGCTTTATATGGTTTGAAGTAAGCACCTAAAGCATGGTATGAAACTCTCTCCCAATTTTTGCTCAAGAATGGATTTGAAAAGGTTGCAATCGACTGAACCTTGTTCAAGATAAAGGATGAAGAGGACATCCTGCTTGTTCAAATCTATGTAGATGACATCATCTTCGGCAGCAAAAACACCAAGTTATGTGAGAAGTTTTCCCAGTTGATGTAGAGTAAATTTCAAATGAGTATGATGGGCAAGATGACATATTTTCTTGGTTTGCAAGTTGATCAGTCTGACGAAGGGATTTTCATAAGTTAGAAGAAGTATACTCAAGACTTTATCAACAAATTTTGTCCGGAGAAGACGAAGTCTCTAAGGATTCCTATGAGCACCAGTTCTCAGATCACTCTTGATGATGAAGGAGAACCTATCGATCCGACTGCTTATAGAGGGATTATTGGGTCACTACTGTATCTAACTGCAAGTAGACCTGATATATCTTATGTTGTGGGAGTGTATGCAAGATTCCATGCGAATCCTAAGAAGTCCCACATGGAAGCGGTTAAGAGAATCGTGAGATATCTTAAGAAGACTGAGTCGTTAGGTATCTGGTATCCCAAAACTGATGGAATCATGCTGAATGGATTCTTTGATTTAGATTTTGGAGGCTGCAGAATTGATAGAAAGAGCACAAGTGGAACCTGTCAGTTTTTAGGTCACAAACTTATCAACTGGTTTAGCAAGAAGCATCATTCCGTGGCTACGTCAACCATTGAGGCTGAATATGTAGCAGCAGCCAGTTGTTGTGCTCAAGTGCTTTGGATAAAGAAGCACCTTAAGGATTATGGAATAGAAACTGGATGTGTCCCTATTTACTGCGATAATAACAGTGCAGTTTGTATATCGAAGAATCCAATTCTACACTCCAGGACAAAACACATTGATATTCGACATCATTTCATTTGAGATCATGTTGAGAAAGAGTATATCTCAGTGGAATATATTAGAACAGAGGACTAATTAGTGGACATCTTCACCAAACCGCTACCTGAGGCTCATTTCAAAGAGCTGTGCATCAAATTAGGTCTTCTAGAGTTTCATGAAATCTCGAGAGATAGAGATTAAAACTGCATCGTGCGAAATTGTATGACGTGTACAATTAAGATAGTTATGTTATCAGAAACTATGACTCAAGATTGGAAAGATAAAATGATTCGATTTCATTCAAAAGGAGACTACATTACATCAAAAAAAATTTAAAAATGTACAAAAGAAGTTCCGACAAGAAGTTGAAATTCAATCAGCAAGAGGGACGATGCCTCGGAGGATAGAAGTCGGAGTCCTCGATGTTGGTCCAACCTTGGACAAGGGACGGAATATCCTGCTCCAGTAACCAGCTCAGTTGCATCTCGTAAGGAACTGGGATGTCAAGCAGATGCTCTAAGGCATCCCGCACCTGGTTGAATACAAAGGTAGCCCAGTCGACCTCCTCTTCTTCATTAAAGGCCATCATAGCCTTCCAGACTGGCGGAGAGAAGTCCCTGTCCATCAAAGGGTTGCCAACGATCATATGATTAATGATGTCGAAAGTCAGGCGATATCGAGGTATCAGCCAATTTCATGAGACTGTCGGGTGGAAATCGACATCAGCACCCCTCCATCTTTGCCAAACAGACCATTCGGGCGCCATTTCATGCTTGAAGCAGTCCATGACTGGTGTACCACCACGAGGGAGTCCAAAGTAGATGAAATAGGACTCAGGAGACCAGCAAATATGTCAGCCATTGATATTGCCGAAGATTTTGTTTTCCTCCGAAATGTAGCTGGTGTGGGCAAACACCTTCAGCGTATCCTCTTGGAATTTGAAAGGCCTTTGGCTCACAAACTTTTCAAGACCATTTTCTCTCAAACCCCTCATCACCACGCTGAACAATCGAGGTTTAGTCCAATATTTGACTTCCAACCCAAATCTATGAAAGATCTTGTTCCGGTCGATGGAGATATCATCTGCAGAAGACATATTATTTGATGAGTGAATTTGAGTGCTTATCAATATCTTGAAGAAGGAGTATTTATAGGCAAAATCGTGCGATGTTCGAGATGAAGTCTATCCACTTAAATGTAAGAAATAACGTTCCAATAAAGACACAACGCTCCAAGATTCAGACTCAGAATCTGAGAAGTCAACATTGAATGCCTGACAACTGCAGTGTGCCGTCAAAATTGGACATGTGTTCAATAGTTCAAAAGGTAACAGGCGCATGTCATCGAGTTGCAGATGATAGAAGTACGAAAATTTAGTTTGCGCAGAAGATCTTAAAAGGGAGAACTATTCATTGATAGTGGAAGAGGGTACGGAGTACATTAAAAAAGGGGGAAAATATATCAATTTCAGTTTTTTTCTTGACAGAAGTCGGAGGCTGCCGGCAGTCAGAGGCGGTTGAGAGAGATCAACACCATCTGGAGAGATAGTAGTCGGATGCAACCAGATTCGGGATGTTGTAGTCCCTGAAAAATGGGATCCGCTTCTCCAGGAGCTAGTTGAGCTGCATGCCATATGGGATAGGGACTTCGGGCACATTCTGCATGGCACGTTTCAAAAGATCGAAGACAAACGCTGCCCAGTCCACCTCAGCCTAATCTTCAAACGCCATCATCGCTCTCCAGACAGGTGGTGAAAAGTTAGTCTCCATGATTGGATTGCTAACCACCATCTGGTTGATGATGTCAAAGGACACCAAGTACTGTAGCTTGAGGAATCCACTTGGCACAGTTGGATCGAAACTGATGTTCGTCGCTCTCCATTCTGGCCCAACTGACCACTCCGGCGCCGTCTCCTCCATCCTATATTCCATGACCGGTTTTCCTCTGTGAGGCAGTTCGAACTCATCTGCAAGGTAGTCAGCTGACAAATGGAACTCCACTCCATTGAGGTAGAAGAAGATCTTTGTGTCGGAAACTGTTGTGTTATAAGCAAATACCTTAGGCAAATCCCTGTGGAAGGAACAAGGCTCGATGGTCACAAACCATTCCAACCCGCTAACCCACAGATTTTCCATCACCTCATTATAAACAACTGGAGTGTTCGAATACTGCGCATAGAATCTCTTTTTATCAAGGATCTTGTTTCTCTGAATAGTGATCCTCGCCATATCCTCCAGGACAGTCTACAGAGCAGTCAATATTTTTTTGGAGAATTTAGATAATCGAAGAAGCAAGGGTTTAAATGAGATGATATCCAATACCTCTTTGAAAGGGCTTTTATAGACAGATTTGTGCATGAATCGAAAGGGTGACAAGTCTTTTCAATGCGGGAAAAGACTCTTTGTGATTCAGAGTCAGAAATATTAAGTGGACATTCATTGCTCAACCACTAAATCAGGTCATCCAAAATGAGATACAACCAATGGGTCTAAAGGCTAGGGCTTAGAGTCCATAAATGGTCAGGCTGAAGATGTACGGTTTTCCAGACATCACATTAATTCCTAAGGAGGGAATTTGGCAGTTGACTGGTTATGAAGCTGCTTGAAGAAACTACAAAGGAACTCAGTTTCTAACTGAAAGACAGAAGACAGTTCCTAACTGGAAGGTGTCCAGTTCTTCGACAAGGGACTATTGCAAACTGACTCGAGCAGTTAACTATAGAAGTAAGGCAGGAAAACTGGATGATCAAAGGCGCGTAATTTTGAATTTTCAAGAGTCGTCGACTGAAAGCCACATTTAATGCAGGCCAGAGTAATGGCAAATTATGAGAAACCACGTAATTACGCCCACGCGCTCCTCGCACGCCACGACAGAATAGGCACAGGCGCTATCTATGTCAGCCTTCTATGGAACCGTTGATCACGTAAAGAAATTCTCATCTCAACTGTGGATATTGATGGATCAAAACCCTCTTGATCCTACTGACAATCATCCTCCTCATTTGATTTCTGCATATATCTCTCTTACTCAAGATTTCGCAACTCTTCGAACTCCTAGTCACCCACATTGCTTCAATCGACTATGGGTAAAAAAGAAGACTCAATCAGACAAAGGAACCAACACATCTGAGAATCCCGACAGAGGCACTATCAACATCCCTCATGTTGCATTACAACGTCTCTCCAATGATATTGTGGATTCCTTCAACCTCACCAGCAAGCAAATCCGAGCGGGACAAGTAGTAAAGGAGAAGATTCTAAACTTAAGCGATATTGAGTCCTTAACCTCTGACGAGGAAATTTACGAAAAGCTGGAGAAGGAGAAATTGCTAAAATCTCTGGAGGTGCATCCACGCCGTTTCAAATCCCATCACGTTGCAGAGTTCTATGAAAATGCGATCGTCGACAAGCACGGTAGATTCTTTAAGATGAAAGTGAAAAAGGTTCAAATTCTTGTAAATACTGATCTTGTTGCTGAATTTCTCCATCTACCCAATACGAGTGTCAATATCGTCAGTTATTTAGACGATGATAAAGAGGCAACAATGAAGAGGCACTGGAAAGAATGGAAGAAGGCAGATCCCAAGGAAGGATTTAAAGCTGCCACAAAGGTTTCCAACCTGAAGCCCTTCTACAAAATCCAAAGTGAGATAGCACTTTTCATGCTCTACTGTGGAGTTGGATCATTCTCCGAACTGAGCCAGCTAAAATATTATGTGATGATGGTTCTGGATGATGACCCAGGAGGAAACTAGGCGGAATATATTTTTGGGCGACTTCTGGAAAATTCCAAGAAAAACATTACCATCAGAGAGACCAAAAAATTAAAGTCCGGTGTTGGATTCGGATTGAAGGTCAATTATCTCATTGAGAAACTGATTGGTCTTCGTGATGAGGGGGAAGATCTTCTACCATCTGATTTTATCCCCATAAGAAGTCCAATGTACCGTTTCACATAAGGTGAAAATGATGTTGATGTTAGTGATGACAATCCTAAGAGGGATGAGGTTGATCACATAGTGATAGACGTTGATGAAGTGTCCAGTTCATCACCCATCAAAGGAAAGAAGACACATAAAGGAACTACTTCTTCAATGCCGGGCAAGAAGAAAGGGATTCTAATTAAAACCCGAGAAGAACATGCAAAGAAGAAGAAGAAGAAAAGAAAGTTGGTGCTTGAAGACATTTCATAGGAAGAGTCGAGCAGGTCCAAAAATGGCAAACAAACTGTTGAGGAACAACAAGTGAATATCTAGGATATTTGAGACCCAACAAACTCAGAGGAGAGTCAAAAGCCAATGCCAGATTCTCCTCATCGAGAGCCCTTTACTCCATCAAAATCAACCAGGACTCAGATGAACATGCTCACAACGCTCAATCTAAGCAAGTCATAGATACTTCTCAGCATATCTTGGAGATAGCAAAAAACAGCGTCATAACTTCCAGTCCAAGAAACTGTCGCGCACGAACTGTCAATGCAAGAAGTTGTCCCTAAAGAGCAATCTCTTCAAGGAACTGTTGCTGAAGAACTGCAACTTCCAGAAACTGCCACAACAAAACGTGAAGAAACTTATCTGGAATATATTCTACGCATGATTGATGAGAATCATGTTGGTCTACTAAATTGCAGGTCCTTCAAATGAAACTAAATTGAAAAGTCGAAAAGTTTAAGGAGAACCACATGGAGCTGGAAGAAGTGAAAGTAAGGGAGCTTGAGAGATTGAGAAAAAAACGGAAGAGAGGCTGCGAAAAGAAGATGAAGAAGCCCTGGCTTAAGCAATCCTACTCTCTCGTGCTATAACTCTTGCAGAAACTACCGAGAAAGCTTACGAGCTCGTTCGTAAATGACAATTGCAATTGCTTCTCCAACAACAGTTTCAGCGTTTATTCTGAGTCAAATCTGCTGAAACGTACTCTGCCATGAAAGCTCAAAAAATTCGCAAAGAAGAGGAAGAGATCCAATGGTTAGAACGCGAAGCTGAGCAAAGAACACTTGAGGTTGAACAAAAGAGACAAGAAGAAGAGGCAGCTGCTGAGCTGAAAAGAAAGCAAGAAGAAGAAGCAGCAACTACTAAAGTCAAAAGAAGAGAAGAAGAGATCGGTGCCGAGAAGGTTAGAAATGATGCAGCAACAGTAGCAGGCAAGAAAAAAGAGGAAGAGGAAGCAACCAGAAGAGCTCATCATCAACTGGAGTTGTATATTGCTACATCTCAGAGCCAAACAATCGGACACTATAGAGCACTCGTCACGTCTGAAAGACCACTGTCTCCCAACCTTATCTCTGTGGCTGCACCTCATCTAACCCTTATGTTATAAGACAAGAGATGAATCAGCAGATCCTTTAAATTTTTTATTTTGTCAAAAAGGGGAAAAGAGGAGAGATGAAGAAGTGAAGCTGCAGTTGCAGTTGATGGAGAGGCAAAATGAGCAGATCAGATTGCAAATGGAGCGAATGCAGCAAGCTGGACCCTCGACCTCTGCTGCTACTTCAAAGCCAAAAGACGCAGACTCTTCAAATCAAGACAAGGACAAGGACAAATCTCAGGCGTAACTGGTTTGTTCTGAACTGTTTTGTATTTCCCTTTACTGCAGTTTTTAACTTTTCATGTACCTGTAACGATCACATATAATGAAAGATCTAAAATTTTTGGTTTGAAGACAACTGCTCATTGTCTCTTACCTTTATATTAAGTTGAATTCACATATTCCAGTGTGATCAGCATTTCTATCGCTCTAAACTAATTAATGTTAATTAAGAAATATCTCTCCCATTCAGGGGGAAGATCAGTTAGAGTAGGTTGAGTATAGAAGAAGCACAGTTCTGAGTAGTGTTAGATTTTCAAACTTTGTAAACTCAGAGCAACTGCATCTTCTTTTCGACTTAGAAGGTATGGTTTTGACAACATCAAAAAGGGGGAAATTGTTAGGTATGGATGTAGAAATCCTACCTTTAATATTAATGTTTTGATGTGTCAAAACTGTGTACCAAAGTCTAGGCCTTAGTGTTATTACCTCACGTAATCCTTGTATAGGATGATCTAGTTGTAATAGTCTAGGAGAAGAAAACTGTCAAAAACTGTGGAACAGTTTTTGAAGCGGAAGTCGTTCAGACGAGAAAACTGTTAAGGATAATGGACGAGAAAAATGTTAAGGATAATGGACGTGAAAAACTGTGCAGAAAGTTTTCAACTGTCAAGGAGTGTATGGAAAAGAAAACAGTGGACACAGTTTTCATAAGGAAACTGTTGAGAGGCGCTCACAGATTCAGATCAGGACAGTTTCACGTCAAAGAAACACATGAAAAGCAAGATGCCGAACAGTCAAGACTCAATAATAAGGAACGAAGATACACTCAATTATGACTGGAGTACAACGTTGTTCGAGTCTGGAATAACAAGTACAAACTGCCCCTGCAAAAAGCATGACAGTGTTTCAGAAAAGGTAGAGGAGCAGGTCTACTTTACAGAAAAGGATGGACACTGATTGGGCATCCTTCGAAATGTCTCTACCGGCTATTTTCAAATCTCCAACTATAAATAGCAGAAGGATCAGGGAGACACGTTACCAATTACGATTGACAACTTATGAATAACGAACAACGACTCACAACCAACATACACCTGAAGAATGCTCATAAACTCTGCCAAATTTAAAGCTCAAAGTATTAAAAGCTCTCGTGCAAGAAGGAATTAACTTTGTGGTTCATTTATTGAACACGAGGCTTTGTTGCTTAAGGGATCTTCAGATTCACCGTGTGATCTTTGTGTACACGAGGATTAAGTCTTTTGACTTATTCTATTTTTCTTGGTGTTCTTACTTTTCAAGTGAGAACACAGCAACCTGATTCTCCAAGGAGAAGAAGGTTATTACGGGCTTTTGCCAACCGGCATACGTTCTGGAAAGAACTTAACCATCCACCCACCGAAGAAGGAGAAGGGAGGTTTGTCCTCAATCCATTTCCGACGACTGCCAATTCTGAGAAGACTTCAAGGTGCCACCTGGCTTCGAGGAACTGAAGAAGGTGTGAAGAACAACTGCCTGGGAGAGTGATCCATTCTGCTGTGGACGGTGGTCTTTACAACATTCGGCTATAGATCGTGAGGATTGTATCTTCATTACTTAGTGAATTTCCGGATTAATTTCTGAAGAGTGGACGTAGGACTTAAGGTTCCAAACTACTATAAATATCCTGCATCATTTACAGTTATATTTACTTTACGCACCATACAATTTTTTTCAATTGTGTTTTGAAACCTTCAACACTTCTTTGAAAGTGTTGAAGTGTATAATTGTTGACTGCATTTAACTGTAAACTGGTTACCTAACACTATTGGCTAACACAAACTGTCGTTTTAAAACTGAGTCGTAAGATTGAAACTGAACTGCCCACGTTAAGAGTGCAAATAACTATTTTTATAATTCCGTTGCACATTAAACGTACTCTGATCTGGGACCAACATGATAGTTTCGTTATATAGTCTCTGTGGGTTCAATTGCCTTAGGGTACTATAAATTTATTTGATCATTGTGCTATAATTAGTTTGTGTAATTTACGCAACGATCATCCAGTCTGAGGAATCTTGGACTGACAAGTACAAGGAATCAAGACAGAAGACTTGGGCTTGCAAACTTTAAGGAATCTCCAATGCTTAAAGTTTGTACTTATCAGTATGTTCTTCTAGACATTCTTATTGTGTCTATGCGCCAGGACTGGAACTTAGGATTCCATACTGAAGCCGTCATACTTGCAAGTCCATGCTGGTGACATCATCAATCAGTTTAGGCTTGGTACCCAGAATGGTAAGTTTGGTATTCGGACTAGTGAGTTTGGTATCCGGACTGGTGAGTTCTATACTTGGTGTAGTCCAAACATGTAAGCTCCAGACTCATGTATCCCAGACTTGTAAGTTCGGTTTGAACCTTAGTCTGTTGACTCTTGCGCATTTTACAGACTGATCCTTTAGTCTACCTTCGATCAACTCCAACTTATAACTCAATAAAAAGACCTAAACAGGACTTTACATTTTAAGACCGCACTAGAACTAATGTGGAGACATACTGGTTAGATCTAAACATCAGCTTTGAACCACCAAAACATAAAAAGTATGAAAATTCTAACAAATTTCCTAGCCGGATATGTGTTCAAATTGGAATTGCTTGTTTATTTAGGATTTTTGCAATTTTAAGACTTTTCTTGGTAAAAATTGAGAAAAATGTACATCATTATAGATTTTGATATCACTACAAGTGTTTTTCCAGATACCTAGGAATAAAAGTCGAGACCTATGTTGAGATCTCAAATTTTGTCAAGACCTCTGATCATGTTTAGATCTCGAAATATTTAATTTTGAGACCCTTAATTTTATCCGCGATCTTAACTTTTGTTATGCATAAGTTAGTTTTAATTATTTACAAAAACCATCAATCAACCAATCATCTATAGAGTTGATTCCAGATGTACTAGCTTGTTTAGAGTGTTCACTTGTAATGGATTATGAATCAACATGAATTGAAGATAGATGATTGAGTTTGCATAAGTAGACAACATCATCTGACTCCATCAGTTGATCATTGAAGAACTCAGATAAGAGAGCATAATGAGAGCAGCACACTTGGAAATTGATGACATAATCAGGCACCTAGTCAATAAGAGTAAAACTTTTTAGAACTTGACTTCCTCGAATTGACTATCTGTAGTCTCTAAAGTCGTAGAAAGCAGAGCAGACTGCAAAATGTATAGTGACATTTACAATTCGTCTAATGACAAAGATATATCATCATCGTCCCTCTAACGGAAAGATTTTCGAAACTAATACATATATGTGGGTGATTTCAAACGGTGGAGACTACTGAAACTACGTTCTCTCTAAGCATACAAACGATCAAATGCTCTCAAAATTCGTAACACTTTCCATGTATCTACATGAAACATCTAATCTAAGTACCAGAGTCTTTTGTGATAAGTATATCTGAGATCTTCTTAGCTCACTTGAGAAGAAATCATCTAGAACAAATTAGCTAGTGGACCCTTGTGGCAAAGCTTGAAGTCGTAGCTTCCCAAAAACCAAAAGCGAAGACCTCTCGTAATTGGAAAAGCTTGGTTACACTCTGTATTCGATTACCAAGTGTAATTGAACTAGTTAATTACCATTCATTAGAACTAAGAGTTGTTGTAAGATCTAAACCACTATAATTCTTGGGTTCATTTACATATAGTTGTATATCTTCCTCAACCTACTCTTCGAGAGTAACCACTAACTTTTGTTGTTGGTGTATATCAATAACTAAACTAATATACTCCACTAATTAAGGTTTTCTACATGATACTAACTAGCTCATTTGTCAGCTAAGTACAATAAGGGCTGATGAGTTCATATTTTCACTCAAATTTAGTTTGACCACTTTGTTACTCCCTTCGTCCTGTGTCAATTGTCACATTTCTTTTCGGTACATAAATTAAGAGTTGTGACTATAGAATGAGTTAGTGGGATTAATATTTTATTGTTGAGTGTGAAAAAGTTGCCATTTTTTGAAATGTGACAATTCGGTTGGGACACCCGATTTGGTAAGTGTGGACAATTCAAGTGGGACAGAGGGAGTATTTTATTTATTTTTTAGTTTGTTTTATTGCTTGAGTCCAGTTAGAGTGATATTATGCTTTTGGTACTTGGTTTTTTATATTTTCATGTATCTACAAGTGAATAGTGCATGAAAGTCCAAGATCCCGAGGAGAAACACTTTGTTTCAATCGACACATGACATTTCGAGCAACACAGGAGATAGAACCACATCGATCGACATAGGGTATGTCGTTCGACACAGACATGTCGACCGACAGGAAGGATTCCGATCGACACATATGATTTTCTAGCATTTGTAGAAGGCTAACACGTGTTACACGAGACTTGAAGAGGAAATACAGGATATACATCATATTGAAGATCTAAAAGGCAGAGTTTTATTATATAGGGTATCTGGATTGAGGTATTCTTTCTTCACCACAATATTTGTAGCAGTCATTAGAGTTTTTACTTTCAACATTTATTCTATGTACTCAAGAAAAGATTTGAGGACGGAATTGACAACTCTGGCTAAGATTATATTCCTTTTTATTTTTATTAATGCAATTTACTTTTCTTTTAATTATGTCTTTTACTTTTATAATGGCTGGCTAAATCCCTAGCAGATTCTAGGGTTTGTACAATTATTTTGGATTCATGCTTAGGTTCGATTAGTTGATTCATTACTGGTGGTTTGTGATTCCTCTTTGATTAATTAGTTCTAAATTAATTGAATGACCGAGAGGTAAAAAATGGTTTAGATGTCTAGCTATTGATAGAAGGACCGAGAGGTGACTATTGATAGTAGGATTATGAATACATTATGCAATCTGTATGGTCAGACCAATAAGTATTGGATTGTAGGGATTTAGATTTGATGGTTAGATGAGATTGATTAATTGATGTTCTTGAGACTAAGAGGATCAAGGGCCCACACACTCAAGTTTACGTTTTCACACGCTTATTTACTCGGACATGTGGGACCAACAATTGGCATCAGAGTCGTTAGTTTTTCAAACTAACTGAGGAGACTACATCCAAAAAAATAGCTGATAAAGTTCAATTACTAAACGACTACAACGCACCTATTTCGAGTATGATTCTCTAAATCATCTAAAAAAATTTTACATTAAGAGTCTGGTCTAAAATTTTCGTGTTCTTATCATGTTGATCTGATAACGATCTATATCTGATAAGCCTCAATTCATATTTATTATTATCGTACGGATTTGTGTTGGATTATCGGATCGTGTTAAAAATTACCACCCCTACTTTTCAACGTCCAACATGGGTGTTGGTCCCCTCAGCGTGCTAGCGCTCATCCATCAGCATGGGACCTCTACCACCTCAAGACCTCTGACTTTCAACGGAGGAGTCAACATAGTTCACCTTTACTCTTGGTCCATGTCACCTCCTTCTGAGTTGACTCGCTAGGTCATCAGCATCATCTTTGCACAGCATAGCCTATAGAATGGAAATGTTATAAATGCAGCATACTTTTCAACACAAAATACAAAACAAGCACGCACATGGTTGCACATTTGAAACATTATCAAAAAACACTAGACAAGTGTTGGTCCTAATTTATCAGAGTCGTCGTTTTCAAACGGAAACATGAAATCCAGCGGAATAAGTAAACGTCACTTGCACTTATGTTATTAAAGATTGTTTAAGCTCAAGGTATGATTAAAGTTTCTTCATAGTTATACGCTAGCAGTATGATTGCTAGGTTTCAAATCCAAATTAAGACTGTAAGTAATAAAACAGTAAGAACACAATATTTATAGTGGTTCGATCCAAACAGATCTACGTCAACTCCTTAGCCGAAATGCTAAGAATTCCACTAAGAAAGTATACGAAATACAAAGAATCGCCGAACACTTGCGGTAGGCGGTGAACTTTCAAACCGGCCACAACAAAGCTATCCTCTGTCACTTCGTTCTTCTCAGACCAAAGCTACGACCAAGTCAAGGGCTAAACCTTCATGAAACTTGTCCTACGCTGTCGTGAAGCTTTTATAGTTTGCTTCTGAACTTTTCTGGTTTGCGGCTAATGCCCGTCAGAGTCAATCCCTTTCAGAAATGACTGTTGGATCTTCCTAGGATGGAAGGTATCCCAATGATTGAAAATTCTCAACCGAAGTTAAGGAATATCTAAAAAGCAGTGTCAGATATTCAATGGAAGACACTCCTGGTTGTTGAGGGCTTTGAATACTCTTTATCTCGTGCTCTCAACTGACTACTTTTCACTTGTTCGCTTTGTCAAAGGAATCTCTCACTTAGGATGTTTGCGAATGTCGGTAGTGATTGAAGCAGTAGTTTTCTTTCACTTTTGGACTAGTCTTTTATACTTGGAGATTCAAACTTTGAATCTCCATACCCGTTCGACACAACGGATCCTTCATCAAAGAGTAGTTCGACTTTTTCAGTTGCTTTTGGCATCGTACAGTACTTTCTGAACTACTTCGGGAAAGCTTTGTCCTCCGTGTGTACTTCTGTCAGAACGGGAGTATAGCATTCGCTTTTGACTGTCTTGCTCTGCTAAGCTCTTTTAACACGATTTGCTAGATGGGTATCCTTAGCAATCTGCTAGGTCATTGATTGTTAAGCCTTTTCTAGCAATCTGCTTTTGCTAGTATCTGACTGCTGACGCCTTAGCAAAGTTTAGTAATTGATTCCTTTGATTTCTGATTGCTAGCTTCTTTAGCAATCTGCTGGACGTTAGCAAATGCTAACTCCTTAGCATTTTGCTATCACATGTCTTCTAGCATATAGCATTCTTCGGTGTCTGCTGGGAGAACTTCTAGCAAACTAGTCTATTACAACTCAATACTTGGCCTATACAGGACATTACAAGATATGCTAGACTATTCTAGAGTTCAGCAAATGATCGACCATCTACTAAGGTTTGATCCAACAAAACCTTTTACAATGAAATTCTAAAGGAGATTTAGGAACAATTTCCCAACAATTTCCCCCTTTTTGGTGCGATCAAAGCTTACTATCACTTTGTTGATTCTAAGAGGAAGAATATTTGTGTTTACAAGGAATTTTCTAAGTACAGAACTATGCTAATCTAGCAATCTAACACAGAGTTTGTCCATCTTAGTTCTAGCAGGATTGGTTATAATGAATTCCCCCTCAATAAATGCTGGGAAATATTTCTCGTTTAACCATATAAGTAAATGCTACAGAGGTAATATGCTAGAAATTCTAGCACCCAAATAAATCAACAAGCATTTTACTTTACCAATCTCAAAATATAATTGTCATCAAGATGCAGATGTGTTGAATACAGATAGTGTATTTCAACTAGAACACGCAGCAAAAATCAGAGATTGACAATGAGAGATTGTCTAAGTCTGATCCATTTTCATTCATGTGATTTGTTCATTACAGGTACAATGAAAATGATAGACTAAGAAGAAATAAGATACCAGGGAAACATAATCATGAGTCTGGAGCAGGCTTCTTTAACTTGTCAAATTCGTCGAATTTGTTTGATGCTACCTGCACGAATTTGTCCAGAAATTCCTTACTTGCTACACGTTCAGCAGCCTCCATCTCAAGTTCCTTAGCAATCCTCTCGTTTTCTTCTTCAAGCATCTTGATTTTCAGCTCCATTTCTTTCTGCCTTAGCTCTTCCAGAGCTCTTCTCTTCTCTTCTTTAGCAGCAGCTCGAGCTTCTTCTGCTTTCTTCCTCTCAGCAGCCTCAGCAATCCTCCATGTTTCCCCCTCTTTGATTGCATCCAAAAATGTGGAGGAGAAGGTATTAACTTTAAGTTCCATCTGCTGCTTATGCTCTGCTACGTCTTCCTTCACTTCTTGGATAGTAGCCTTTATCGAAAAAGCATCGGTCTTGACTGTAGTAACATCGGTCTTTACTTCGGCAATCTCTCTCCTTATGTCCGTTGCTTCCATCACCATTCTCTCAGACATGGTGGACACAACACTTTAGACAGCCATCTGAACCACTGCATTTAGATAGGATAGGAAGTCGTGAGAACTGACCGGAGTAGCAAAGAATGATGAAGTAGTAGGGATAATGATTGCTTGATTCCTAGCAGTGGAGGTGGAGATCTCTTCCATTGCTACTTCTGTGGTTACGGGTTCAGCAGTATCAACTCCATCGGTAGTGGCTAGCAGATACTCTGATTCTTCGATAGCTTTCAGATACTCTGCTTCAGCAGCAACCATTTCAGCTTCCTCTAGCATCCATGCATCTGCTAGTCCTAGTTCCAACGCATAAGCCCGCAATTCCTCATTTCTGTTGCGGTACTTGACCATCTCAAGCTTTTGGGCTTCGCACTCTTCTTCCTCTCGGATAGCGGCTAATCGAGCCTGCAACCTCACTTGCTTGATCTTTGCATATTCAGCTTGGCGCCTCTTATATTCAGTAGCTGCTCTAGCTTGACGCTTGGATAATTGAATGTGAGCATCAGACAAGCCATCCGGAGTGAAGGTAGACTTCGGCAAGGAATGAGAAGAGGATACTCGTCGGTGAGCCTTGATGATTTGAAGTCCGGCAAGGACGACCTTATCATGGTACTGCTTGGCACAAGGAGATTGATCCATCCAATTATTCGCCCATTGCTCCTCACGCCTCCAGAAATTCAGACCTTTCCACGCCATCATCAACTCTCTTTCTTCTACGCAGAGCTCTCGCAAAATATAGTCATATTTTTCCATCGCCTTAACTTGCGTCCCAGTCTATCTGCTTGTTTGGTTCCTTCCTCCAATTCTCCAGCAAAAACATCTTCTATCTCCTTTTCAACCATCATATTCACAAATTCTTCAATCTCTCATCCAAAAAATTCAAAATCGGAGTTTACCTGTTCCTCTGGTGATATCTCAGCACACCACTGGGAGAACCTCCTCAACTTGAATCTGGGACCGGGAAGTCCATTGAATGGCAGTCGAAGTTGATCACTGCACTCCGTGGAGATCTTCCTCAAAGTTTTCATAAACATCATTGAATTCTCCGTCGGAATTGGACTCGGAGAAGCAGGTGGGGAGGAAACCTTCATCTTCTTCTATCTCCGCAGCGGAAGGATTATTAGTGCCAGGACCTTCCTCAAGATTTGCTTCCTCTATCCTAGCAGATGGTCTTTCCTCAGCAGTCTGCGGAGAGCTAACTACTTGCTCAGCACATGAGCGCCCATCCACGTGAGCAATCTACTCAGCATGTAACTCTTCAGCACTTCCTGCCTCGTCATCTGCTTGCTTCTCTGCTCCAGAAGGACCAGCTTTCGGATTTTCTGGTAGCCTTCTGGGTGGCCTTCGGAGTGGAATCTCCTCATCTGAAATGCTGCATGGCTCCTCAATCGGTTCACGGATTTGAACATTCTTGCCTTTGAGCGGAGGAGGCTCATTGAATCCGTCAGCCTAAAGTACTTCCTCAAACTCCTTGTCTGTCATGGCCTCCTGTTCGGGTATAATTGCTCCTTCAGCATCAACTGGGGGAGTGAGAATGGTGATCCTTCTCGATCTCTTGCTTCGAAAGTCATCTCATTCATAAACTTCTTGTATTGTCTTGTTTCAATCTCCTTTTTCAGAGCATCACGCTTTCTCTTGGTTGCCCTTATTCCTTTTAGACGCTCATCCAGGCATCTGGAGGACAGAGGGGTGATGTCCAATTTCTCTTCAGCAGCCTTCTTCTCTGCTGCGACTTTCTCTGATTCCTCCTGTTCTGAAGTCAGGACTACTTTCTTCTCATCCGCTTTCTTGCTTTCTTTTCTGGAGAGGTGATGTCTGACCTCTTTTTCTTCGGAAATTCAAGTGCGGTGGCACCTAGGACAAGTGGAGGTTGTTCTGCTTCCTTTGTGGTCATGATCTCGTTGATCTGGTCCACTGGTAGATCCCCCAATTTGACTATCTCCTCGAGGTTCTGAAAACATTGCACTGTCTCAGCATTCTTCTTTAGTAAAGCAACTTCTTCAGCAGACACAGGGATGGCCGGCTGCAGCACTTGATATCCCAAACTTCTTTCATCTATTTCCTCAGGAGATGTAGGTTTGTCCTTATCCACATTTGATTTTCCAGTCAGCTTACGAGGTTGTTTGAAACTTAATGGTTTGGCCTCCTTCCTTGTCACCGGGATGAAATCCGTGGGTAGAAGCTTCACACCTCGATCAATCCCTTTGTGTGTGAACATCATCTCTAGATATTTGTTGATCTTCAGGCCAAAATTAACATTAGATGAGAATGTCCCATCTAAGGCCATGTGGTCATTTTTCCGAGCATGCTCATGTAGGGTTTTTCCGTGAACCGAATCACCAAAACCAAACTGAACCGGATCGATTTATGGTTATTGCACATAATTAAAATTCTCAAAACCCTAGCATGCTCCTATGAATTTAATACAAAGATTTGTGGATTTAGGGTTTACCGTAACTCCGTCGAGTCTGAACCGATCTTTCACGTTTGAATTCCAAATCTCAATTCAACCACGCGATTCAATTTTATCTACGGAATCAAAAATTAGAATCCTAATTTCTTAAATAAAATCGAAAAAAAAAATAGAGAAGAGAAGAAAAATCTGTTCTCCAGATTAGATCTTCAGGGCTGTGTCTCAATGCTGTTCAAATCTACTACTGGTGAGGACTCCGTAGATCTGTATTCTGAGCAGGACCAGAATCGAAATTCTCCTCCCTCTTCTCCCAAAATCGGCGCCTCCCTCTCTCTCTAGGTTTAGTGTGTTTCAACTGTGTTACAACTTATGAGAGAGAGCTGTCTATTTATAGACCTAGGGTTGTAAACCCTAATGGGCCATTTTGGGCTCAATTCAGCATATTTAATTGGGCCAGACCTGGGACCTAATGCAAATAATAAAGTGGGCCTATAAATTAATTAATTCCCATGTCCACAACCCAGGACACAATTAATTAATTAATATTAATTCTTTTTCACCACAGAATTAATACTGACCTACCCCTTTATTACCATGTTATGAGAACGGGCTGCATTAATTGAGAATCCCCATATTTAAGGTTACCGGACATCCATTAATTAATCGGAGCCTCTGACAAGCTCTAACTACAATGAATTAATATCTTATAATTCCTGAGTAGTACCACTCAAACCTTATCACTCGTGCCTGAACTTAATCAGCCTGCAGGACTTTGGCACGGTGAATGTTATTGAGCTCCTCAGGGAATGTCCCCATCCTATTACTCGGATATGGTTACCTAAACCCAGTCTCAGGCGGTACTACACGAACTGCTGTTACCCAAGTTGCGGATATACGAGCACGTTACTTAGGCTCTCCACCATGGCAAGTCAAAGCAACAGTCAACCCGTGCAAACCCCTGAACCTTCGTTAGGGTTTGGACTCAATCAATATAACGAGATCTTGTATTCGCTGATGTCAGACAGACGAATACATCTCAATGCGGTCCATCAATACGCCACCTCTGCGTACCAACATGTCAAGTAACCAAGACAGACTACTAATTCTGACAATGCCGCAGCCATCCGGACAGACGTATCCTCATACGCTGTCTCGGCTGTGATCAGGTTTATGTCTCACTAGGTCAAGTGATCATACTGTCTTCTGCGATCTACAACATGCAGTATGATCATCCCTATCGGTGAGACAAGAGGATACCATTGTTCATACATGTACGATTGTTAACAGATAGGAGAAATGAACCGTTGTATACTCATTATAATAAATGCTTTCAGTATACAAAACCCATCAATCTCCCACTTATACTCAAAGCATAACTAAGCTATTATAGAGTATACAGTCCGTCTATCTAGTCTGCTGTCACTTTAACCACTATCAGTGGTCGGCATCCACCTCAGACCCAACTCACGAATATATCTTTCGTAAACTTTCTGCGGCAAGCTCTTTGTAAACGGATCAGCAAGATTGTCAGCAGTGTCAATCTTCTTAATCAACACATCGCCCTTTGATACAATTTCTCGTATGATATGGTACTTTCTCTCTATGTGTTTGCTTGCCCTGTGAGACCGCAGTTCCTTTAAGTTTTCCACTGCACCAGAGTTATCACAATAAATTGTGATGCTCCTCGGCAAACTGGGGATCACGCCCAACTCTAAAAGGTAGTTCTGGAGCCACACCCCCTCTTTCAAGGCGTCGGTGGCGGCGACATATTCTGCCTCCATGGTGGAGTCAGCAATGCATTTCTGCTTTGAGCTCCTCCATGATACAGCTCCACCTCCCAGGGTAAACACATATCCTGAGGTCGATTTCTTCTCATCCTGGTCCCCTTGGAAATCCGAGTCTGTATAACCCACAGGGCACAAATCCTCACTTTGATAAACTAGGCAGAAGTTCATAGTTCTTTTCTAATACTTGAGGATGTGCTTTACAGCAGTCCAGTGCGCCTGTCCAGGGTTAGACTGATATCTTGCTACCATGCCAACGGCATAACAAATATCTGGCCTGGTACACAGCATCTTATACATGAGACTACCCACAGCCGAAGCATATGGTACAAGACTCATCTCGTCTTTCTCCCGCTGTGTCTGAGGACACTGCCCACCAGAAAGACGAACGCCATGTCTGAAATGTAGCAAGCTTTTCTTGGCGAGTTGCATGCTGAACTGGGCTATCACAGTATCCACATAGGATGCCTGGGATAAGCTCAACATTCTTCTTTTACGATCTCGTAAGACCTTAATCCCAAGAATGTAGCCAGCTTCTCCCAAATCCTTCATTTGGAACTGTTTGGATAACCAAACTTTGATTTCAGACATCACTCCCTCGTTGTTTCTAAATAGGAGTATGTCATCAACGTAAAGTGCAAGGAAGACCACGCTCCCACTGACACAAAGTCGGTAAACACAACTTTTATTTTCCAACTGTGCAAATCCATAGGATTTAATCACATCGTTGAAACGTAAGTTCCACGACCTTGAAGCTTGCTTAAGTCCATACAAGGACTTCCTAAGCTTCCAGACAAGATGTTCTTCGCCCTTGCTTATGTAACCCTCGGGTTGCTGCATATAGATGTCCCTACCTTCTTCAAGGTAACCGTTTAGAAAAGAGGTTTTGACATCCATCTGCCAGATCTCAAGGTCCATATGCGCAACTATGGCAAGGAGTATCCTGATGGATTTGAGCATGGCTACGGGTGAAAAGGTTTCGTCATAGTCAATGCCCTCTTTCTGACTATAACCCTTTGCCACCAGCCTGGCCTTAAAAGTCGTGATCTTTCCATCCGCCCCTTTCTTTCTTTTAAATACCAATTTGCACCCTATGGCCCTAAAGCCATCCGGTAAATCAGTCTTCTGGTATACATCCATAGCAGTTATGGATTCAATTTTAGAATCCATGGCGACACGCCATTTCGCAACATCCTTGTCCTGCACTGCCTCTTCGTAAGTCAGTGGGTCAGAGTCCTCATGTCCGTCTTCCAGGCTCAAGTCCGAAGACTCACCCACAAACATGTACCTTTCTGATTGGAAAATAACTCTCCCACTGCGACGAGGCATCGGTGCCGTGTCAGTAGTAGGTGCAGCGACTTGTGGTCCTGCACCTTGCACTGAAGAACGTGTCTGTGGTGTTGTGCCTCACATAGGAGCACCCACATCTACACGTTCCCCTTCCCTTGGAATTGCATTCTCGTTCTCAATTTCTTGAAGAACGATATCACTCCTTGACTTGTGATTACTCACATTCTCGTCCTCTAAGAATCTAGCGTTGGTGCTAAAAACGACTCGTTGACTCTCAGGACAGTAAAAGTAACCACCTTTCTTTTGCCTGGGATACCCTATGAACATCATTAATTTTGACCTGCTTTCTAACTTATTAGGTTCCTTCGACAGTACGTGTGCCGGACAACCCCATACTCTAACTTGCACAAACTAGGTTTACGACCAATGAAGAGCTTAGAAGGTGTCTTAGGAACTGATTTAGAAGGCACCACATTAAGCACGTAAGCTTCTGTTTCCAATGCGTAGCCCCAAAATGAAATTGGTAAGTTTGCATAACTCATCATTGATCTTACCATCTCTAGAAGAGTCCTATTTCTTCTTCCAGCTTCACCGTTTTGCTGGGGAGTACCCGGTGCAGTCCACTGGGATGTAATCCTGTTTTCTGACAAATATTGCAGGAACTCGTTACCGAGGTATTCGCCACCGCGGTCAGATCGCAGCGACTTGATAGTTTTCCCGACCTTCTTTTCTACTTCAGCCTTGAACTCTTTGAATTTCTCAAAGCATTCAGACTTGTAGTGAAGCAGGTAAACGTATCCGTACTTTGAGTAACCGTCAATGAAAGTGATGAAGTACTCGTACCCTCTACGAGCCTGCGTGGACATCGGTCCACATAAGTCAGAATGGATCAATTCCAACACTTCCTCTGCTCGAGACTGACTAGCCTTGAAAGGCCTAGTTGACATCTTGCCCTTGATGCAGGATTTGTAGACTTGATAAGGTACAGCCCGGAATAGGTCCAATGTACCATCATTTGCAAGTCTTTGAATCCGCTTCAAGCTGATGTGACCCAGTCTCAAGTGCCAGAGATATGTAAGATCCTCATCAGAAGAAGTAAGTTTTCTCTTCCTAGGATTATCAATTACGGATGAATTACATGCAATACTTAAGGACATATTTGATCAAAGCAACATAGAGATTGTAAATCAACATACCATAATGGATAACATTGTTTTTACTAATGATAAAATCATAAATAACAAATATCCATAAAAGTTGATGAAATTTGTCCTGCCGATAAACCACGGCCCACAAATAAATTCTTAAACGTACTTTAATTCATCAAAACATAAGGAAAAGAAAACTCCATGAAGCTCCATCATAAAACGTTGCCTTCATCTAGTTTGGTATCTTCTTGCCATCACTCACCAGCCTTGTCGGCACGGTCCCCTGCAATGTACAACAACATGATCAACAAGTTAGTGCTTACAGCTCTGGAAGAGCAACAACTAACTCTAATCATGCTTAAAGTTATACATGAAAAATGGCATACCTTGTCTAGCTTTGTTGGCTTGACAATCTTTCCTCCAGTGTCCTTTCTTACCACACCTGAAGCACCTGTCCCTTTCAGTCGCCACCTTAAGCTTTTTCCCAACCCCACAATCCTTCACAGGTGTCTTCTTGGCCCACTTCTTAATCCCTTTCTTCCGCTTCAAACTTTTCGGTACAGCAGAGAGATTACCAGAAGTGGCCAAGGCAACCTTCTGAGGGTTCATGACCGATTCAGCTGCCATCAAGTCATTGAGTAACTCATTAAGAGTATACTCTTTCTTGTTCATGACAACATTCAGCCTAAAACTCTCAAAGGACATGGGTAGAGAGTTCAGTATGATATCGACCTTAGCCTCAGCGTCGATACCTCCACCATGCACAGTTAGCTCATCCATGAGATGAGTCATGGTGACTACGTGCTCTCTCACTGAGGTGCCATCAGTCATTTTCTTACTCACGATTTCTCTCATGAGATTGAACCTAAAGGCTCTATCAGTTTCCCCATAGGTCGCCTCCAGACTTTGCATAATGTAATAGGCATCCCTATGGTGCTGATGCTGCTGCTGCAAGACTTTCGACATAGTGGTCATCATGTAGCACTTGACTACATTGTTCGATTTCTCCCACTTGTTATAAAAGTCTATATTCAGTTGACTGGATTCAGCAGTTGGCACTTCGGGATGAAGTACTTGCTGAACGAACATATGTTCTTCTGCAATCAGGAGGTATTCAAGATTGCGTTTCCATTCCAGGAAGTTTGGACCAGTTAGAGTTTTTTGTGCGAGAATGTTGATCACATTAGACATAGACATATCTGAGACAATAAAGAATCTTAAATAAGAACATACATGTTGAACTTAGAAAACAAATGCATTGAAAACCTTTTAATAAATCAAATACAAATGTTTTCCACTAATTGCCCAAGAGTTCCCACCGCAAGCTACACTCGTAGACGTTTACGATGTCACCCTCAACCAGAACTGTGGGTTTTAAGCCCCAATCCATTTAATTTCACTACCATGTCAGGATGCTTTTGACACTAGAAATTAATAATTAGTGAAAACCTTAGACCAAGCCATCTCTCAAGAACAGGGATGCAATTCTTGTATTATATTCTAAGATGCTTCTAAGCAATTAACCACAAATTTAACTCCGGCCAAAAGAGATAGTTTAGCATGGCACGTAACCATACCGCACAACCCTTAAAGCTTTTGTTATCTATAATTTAAATCAATCCTAGAATACTTGTGAAAGAGGTCTACGCAAACTACACTCGTAGACGTTTACGCAAAGCCCTCCCACTATTCACATGATTTAAATTATTTGTCTAGAAATCCCAACAGCCGTACCCATGCACCTCCGGGAACTAGCAAGCTACACTCGTAGATGTTTACTAGAACGAGAGATACGCTTACAGCCTAGGACCGCTTTGTGGAGGTCTATTGATTTTAATTAAAAAATCTGCTTAGTATTTTTCTTTTAAAAGGTTTCTTTATGCGCACACATAATTTCCTTCTTATTATATTTTCCAAATTTTTGCACGTATTTAAACAAGCCCAAAAATTCCCAAAATACAATCCAACAAAAGAAATTAATCACATAAGCATGCTTGGAAAACTGTAAATAATAAAAGCAGTAAAACATGCTTTTCCTATTATCTACACATGCTTAAATTGCGCACATAAATAAATCACATATCATACGAGGACAATTAAGGCAAACAAAAATTCCTCGTGGCCCCAAAAATAGAAAATAATATCTATCTATTACAAATTTGAATTTTGAATTAATTTGGATAAATCCAAATCTTCAAAGGCCATCAAATCTGGATACACCAAATCTTTTGGATTTAGGCCTTTGTGATCTGATGATTTGCCCTAACCCTAATGCAAACCCTATGGTTTACACAGGATTGCACAAACCACAAAAACACGACCCACCGTGACGGGACAGCAGCAGCCGACGACAGCCGCCCGCCGCCGCCGCCAGGCCAGCCACCGGCCAGCTCCGCGCGCATGCGCGCGCGCTGCTGTCGTGCCGCGCCCGCGCGCGCACCCTCGCCGTGCCCGCGCTGCCTCGCGCACGCGCAGGCCGCGCGCTGTGGGTGCTGCTCGCGCGCGCCTACCGCGCCGCGTGCCGTCGTCCGCCGTCGTCTCCTTCGGCCCTCCATCGGCTCCGTCTTCGTTCTTCATCCTCGACCCGTCCAATTACATAAATTTGAAAATTACAAAACAACTATTCTATTACAATTTTCAAATCTACACTAATCACCGATTTTCTCGTAATTTTACAAAAACAATTCAGCCCTACACGGATAAACCACCGCGGGCTGAACCAACGGGTTGCCACGAGGAACAAAAACCAAACATCCACAAAACAATAAATTCATACATGCATACAGAATTCAATTATGCAAAAAAGAGCCATAAATCAGAAACCTTGCTCTGATACCAATTGTAGGGTTTTTCCGTGAACCGAATCACCAAAACCAAATTGAACGGGATCGATTTATGGTTATTGCACATAATTAAAATTCTCAAAACCCTAGCATGCTCCTATGAATTTAATACAAAGATTTGTGGATTTAGGGTTTACCGTAACTCCGTCGAGTCTGAACCGATCTTTCGCGTTTGAATTCCAAATCTCAATTCAACCACGCGATTCGATTTTATCTGCGGAATCAGAAATTCGAATCCTAATTTCTTAAATAAAATCGAAAAACAAATAGAGAAGAGAAGAAAAATTTGTTCTCTAGATTAGATCTTCAGGGCTGTGTCCCAATGCTGTTCAGATCTACTACTGGTGAGGACTCCGTAGATCTGTATTCTGAGCAGGACCAGAATCGAAATTCTCCTCCCTCTTCTCCCAAAATCGGCGCCTCCCTCTCTCTAGGTTTAGTGTGTTTCAACTGTGTTACTACTTATGAGAGAGAGCTGTCTATTTATAGACCTAGGGTTGTAAACCCTAATGGGCCATTTTGGGCTCAATTCAGCATATTTGATTGGGCCAGACCTGGGACTTAATGCAAATAATAAAGTGGGCCTATAAATTAATTAATTCCCATGTCCACAACCCAGGACACAATTAATTAATTAATATTAATTCTTTTTCACCACAAAATTAATACTGACCTACCCCTTTATTACCACGTTATGAGAACGGGCTGCATTAATTGAGAATCCCCATATTTAAGGTTACTGGACATCCATTAATTAATCGGAGCCTCTGACAAGCTCTAACTACAATTAATTAATATCTTATAATTCCTGAGTAGTACCACTCAAACCTTATCACTCGTGTCTGAACTTAATCAGCCTGCAGGACTTTGGCACGGTGAATGTTATTGAGCTCCTCAGGGAATGTCCCCATCCTATTACTCGGATATGGTTACCTAAACCCAGTCTCAGGCGGTTCTACACGAACTGCTGTTACCCAAGATGCGGATAAACGAGAAGGTTACTTAGGCTCTCCACCATGGCAAGTCAAAGCAACAGTCAACCCGTGCAAACCCCTGATCCTTCGTTAGGGTTTGGACTTAATCAATATAACGAGATCTTGTATTCGCTGATGTTAGACAGACGAATACATCTCACTGCGGTCCATCAATACGCCTCCTCTGCGTACCGGCATGTCAAGTAACCAAGACAGACTACTTATTCTGACAATGCCGCAGCCATCCGGACAGACGTATCCTCATACGTTGTCTCGGCTGTGATCAGGTTTATGTCTCTCTAGGTCAAGTGATCATACTATCTTCTGCGATCTACAACACGCCGTATGATCATCCCTATCGGTGAGACAAGAGGATACCATTGTTCATACTTGTACAATTGTTAACAGATAGGAGAAATAAATCGTTGTATACTCATTATAATAAATGCTTTCAGTATACAAAACCCATCAGCTCAGCCCATCGCTCGAAGAAAAACTCAGCCCAATTGCCTTTGATGTTGTCATCCAATGCCATCATAACAGCATACTTCATAGCAGATAGCTCTGAATATGAACCCGCATCACACTGGAACATCTTAATCACCATCTCAGCAAGGGTCTTGTAATCATCCGTCAGAGTGTTAATAGGGGTAGCAACCTTAAAGAAGATAATCTGCCCCTTTTTTTCCTTTATCTCCCCCGGCTTTTTCCATAGATTCCAGCGCCTCTCCATCTCAGCCACATCATGCACCTTATACTGAGAGATTCTTTCCCCATAATTTCGAAGCCCAAAGGTCCACGAATGGAGTTCGGCACTTACTTCGACAATATTGCCATAAACAGAGGTTTTAAATGATTTCTGGTCATCAATCATCACAGCCCTAGCGTAGAATTCAGAAACCATGTGAGATAGAAGTGATCAGGTTCAGCGGATAGGTATTTTACCAGTAATTCGGAGTCAAGGATCTTCATGATCCATTCTGGAATGTGAGTAGCAGCAAGAGGCATGTAGAGAATATTGTCCTTCATGATTTGGGCTAGACGCCTATGTTCCTTTGAGTGGTCGGACAACTCCTTCTTCTGGGCCATAACTACCAGTTGACCATAAGGAATTGATTCATCAATGTCTTCCTTCTTTACTATCCCAGTGAAACCGGGAGCATGTCGCTCATGCAGTGGTGACCCTGTGATAGGTGGGTAAATGAAGGTGGGTGGTGAAAGGCGGGGCACGGGGGAACAATTATCTGATTCAGGATTTTGGGTAGATGAAGAAGAAGGATTTTCCGCCATTGATTTTGAGCTAGGGTTTCAAAGATAGTATATGAGAGGGATTTTTGTGAGAGGGTAAGGCTCGGGAGTTAGAAGAAAAATTCAAATTTCTCGTCGTCTGAAAAAGGTGTGTTTGGGACAAAGATACGTAGATATACCTTCTGATGTTTAATCCACCGGTTGGGGATTTCTCTTTAGTGGATATAATCAACGGTTTAGATGAGGCGCGACTCTCCGTATGGTTTCCCATACTCCAAAACGTACTCGATTGCTTTAGTCGTGGCTCCTCCTGATTCGTCGCAGCCACCTGTATGCATTAAATACATTTGACGGGTCTCATTGAATTAAAAATCCACAATAACAAGCGATCCACAATCTTCTCATATACGCTTCCGAGATTTGCTGAGAGCTCAGACTCAACAGATAACTAACGTGGAATGCAGCGATTTGGCATGGGTTAAAAATGTCTATGTGGCGTTCCTTCCCAATTTATAGTCACCTTCTTAGATATGCTGAGTGTGATATACAACATTAAATATAATGTGATGATAGCCTTGAGCCATTCGCCGGCTGATCGTAATCCATCATATCATCCTCCGATTAGACGTGCAATGCTTATCTGGCGATTCATCTCTCTCCGCGACTCTTCGAATTCCGAGAGACATTCATAATAATTACGATCTTGTAAGGATTTGCTTCGGTCAGTCATCATGCCGTATATGGCTATAAATACCACTACCATAGTGACTTATGTTCTTCACTCATCTGCCTTTAGACACTTGTCTTCTCTGATATCTTCGAAAATACCTCATCCTTCTTATCTGAAAAATAATGGACTCTCCTTCCAATCTTTATGTGATGAGGAACCACATCCTCGACGTGTCTGGTTTATACACGGAATATGAATCCAATTATACAGTAGCGGAGGAAGTAATGGCCGCGCTGAGCCATAATGCGCTTGAGCAATTCGTTTGCTCTGCTCCCCATTCATTCCACAAGACACATCTGCAAGATTTCCTTTCTACTTGCTATGCAGAGGAAAATGCTATTTATGGCAGCTTCCGGAACCAGCTCATCAGGTGGACTCCTCAGACTTTCGCTGCGGACTTCGGCTTCGCCGGGGTCCTATATCGGTATTGGATTACCGTGGAGGGGAAACATCACCAGAGTGGTTGGCGTGGCAGAAGTGGAAGCATTCTGACAGGCACGAGTTCCACCCAAATGCCTCTGCAAATGGTCTTCGGACTCCATATCGGGTGATGTTTCGCGTCATCAATAAAATGGTCGTCGGCTTCGACCATGAAGACTTGACCTTCTCCAGGGAGGTCTGGAAGGCTATGATGGTCGTGGATGATCGTGCGGAGGTTGACTGGGCGGCATTCGTGTTCCAGGGCATAAGGGATTGCGTCGTAAAGTTTCCGTGGGAGACATTGCCCTACGGGATGCCTCTGAGCTGGCTCTTGGAGCAGAGGTTTCCGGACCTTGCTACTGGCCCTTCCAACCTCAGGGAGACTGACTTCTACCCCTTCAGGCCCCGTCCGCCGTATTAGATGCATATTTTCTTTACATCTTTTGTAAAATCACCCTCTTTTTTTGTAGCCGTATATATTATATGAAATGATAAGTATTTTCATTTTAAATGACTCGAAGTACATGCCATATTTCTTTGATTCTTAACAAACCAACTTCACTTCATCCATATATGTATGCAAAATATTTACAACTTCTGATAATATTAAGTTGGAGTACAATACCAAATTATTGTCTCGGCTGACTACTGAATAGACTTTATATATTGAAGAGGAACCTAGCAGAGTTTGCACCTCTGCTTATGTCCTAGCAGCTTCATCATCTAGCAGAACCATCCACTCTGCTGAATATGTAGTGTAGTCTGTGTCTCGATTCTTCTAGCAGAATTTGTTATTCTGCTATCATCCTAGCAAACTTATCATCAGCAAAATATCTCCGTATCCAAGAAACGTGTGCTGAGATGCGTTATGTTCCATCTTCTAGAATATCCAAGAAATCCAGAAAGAATGAGAATAACAACTCATTCATCCAAAGCATCATCTAGTTCCATGAGACCTAGCTTTATGCAAAGCTCTTTAAATCTTGTCTCGGCTAGAGGCTTAGTAAAGATGTCAGCAATTTGATCTTCAGTGCATATATATCCAACGTCAATGTCCTTCTTTTCCTGATGATCTTGGATGAAGTGGTGACGAATATCAATGTGCTTAGTCCTTGAATGATGGACTGGATTTTTCGTGATGCACATTGCGCTGTTGTTGTCACAGTAGATCGGCACACATTCAGGAGGAATCCCATAATCTTGTAATTGTTGCCTTATCCATAAAATTTGTGAACAACAACTAGCAGCTGCTACATATTCTGCTTCCGTAGTAGATGTAGCAACATAGTGCTGCTTCTTGCTAAACCAACTGATGAGTTTATGACCAAGAAATTGGCAAGTGCCACTGGTGCTTTTTCTGTCCATCTTACATCCTCCGAAGTCTGAATCTGAATATCCACTCAGTGCTGGACTGTCGGACCCCAGACCTTCTGTGCATTTTAGATAATGCACAATCCGCTTAGCAGTGTCGAGATGCGTCTTCTTGGGATTTGCTTGATATCTCGCACATAATCCAACGGCATATGATATGTCTGGTCTGCTGGCGGTGAGGTATAGCAGTGAACCAATAATACCTCTGTAGAGAGTAGGATTCACATCTTCTCCTTCCTTCTCAAGAGCAGCTATACACGTTGTGCTTATAGGAATCCACAGACTTTTCGTCTTCTCTGGGCAGTACTTAGCAATTAGATCATGAGCATATTTCTTCTGGTGAATAAAAATTCCTTCACTAGACTGCTGGACTTGCAATCCGAGAAAGTATGACATCTTTCCCATCATACTCATTTGGAAGTTGCTAGTCATAAGCTTGGAAAACCTATCACATAAATTTTGGTTTTTCGATCCGAAAATTATGTTGTCGACATATATTTGGACTAGCAGAATACTTCCTCCATCTTCGATACGAAAGACAGTCTGATCAATCCTCTCTTTCTTAAATCCATTAGCTAGCAGAAACTTGGATAGAGTTCCATACCACGCTCTCGGTGCTTACTTCAAGCCGTACAGAGCTTTCCTGAGCCTATAGACTTGATTACCCTTCTCGAAGCCTGGTGGTTGCTCAACATAGACTTCCTCTTTGAGCTCACCATTTAGAAAGGCACTTTTCACATCTATTTGCATCACAGCAAATTCATGATATGCGGCATACGCGAGGAATAATCTGATTGCCTCCAGCCTTGCTACTGGAGCAAATGTCTCATCATAATATATGTCTTCACATTGCCTATACGAGACGTGCCTTATTCCTGACTACTAAACCTGTCTCGTCCTTCTTGTTCTTGAACACCCACTTAGTGCCTATAACACGTTGATGCTCTGGCCTGTCTACTAGTTCCCACACATTATTACGTGTGAACTCAGCAAGCTCCTCTTGCATAGCATTTACCTAATCTGGATCTAGTAGAGCTTCTTCAACCTTCTTGGGTTCTTCATGAGATATGTAACAGACTAGCATTGCATTCCCTTGTCTTGTAAAAATGGGATCATTGACATATCCAAGAACATCTTCTAGAGGATGAGCACGTAGCCATGCAGGTCTTATGCGTGCTGGAACTTCAGCATCTGTCCCTCCTGCTATATTGTTGTCTACCAACAGTCCCTTCGTCATTTGCCTGGTGCTCAGCATCCGGATTGTCAGCAGCTCGTTCATCATTAACTGGAACTTCTTCAGCAACTGGAACTTCTGCTACAGGATCTTCATGAAAAAGAACATCTTCGGCAGGTACTTCAGCAGCTGGAATCTCAGCAGCAGGCACCTCAGGAATGGGAATCTCAGTAGCTCATTTGCCAAGATCTTCAGTAGTGCCCACATCGTCTTGATCATCAAGAATTCCTGAAATATCCAAATTATCATTCAGATAAATTGGTGAACTGGCCTCAGCATGATCATTAGCATCATTGGCCTGATCAGCAGTCTGGTCACCTGCTGAGTGCGTCGTTGCTGGATTAGCATCATTCATAGACCTAGTCAGATCAATACTCATATTTTCGAAAGAGTTCAAGATTGATTGACCATGGACATCATTGGTCTCATGATTGTTATCCCTTTGCTCTTTGATAACCTTGCACACTAAAGTAGACTCATAAAAAATAACATTGCATGTTATTTCCACAAGTTGAGTTGTCTTATTTAACACTCGATAGCCTTTGTGAGAAGGGTGTCCATATCCCAAGAAAACACCTTCATCAGATTTTGGCGAAAAAGTGTTAAGTTTCGACTCCTCATTGTTATGGATATAACATGTCGAACCGAAAGCACGAAGATGAGTGATCGAAGGCTTACGACCATTGTACACTTCATAAGGAGTTTTGTTGAATCTGCCATTGATCGTGCTCCTATTCTGAGTGTAACATGCGGTCATCACTGCTTCTCCCCAATATTTTCCACTCAATCCAGAGTCAGCAAGCATGGACCACACGGCTTTTTTCAAAGTCCTATTCCTTCGCTCTGCTAACCCATTCTGCTGGGGAGTCCTAGCAGCGGAATTCTCATGATTAATACTGGCTTCTGCGCAAAAATCCATCAAGATTCCATTGCAAAATTTGGTTTCATTGTCTGATCTGATCCTCTTCACCGTGACCTCTTTGCTATTTTGTTCTTTAAGAATCAGCTCTGGTAGTAGGATCTTGACTTCGTCCTTGGTCCTCAGCAAGCGAACCCATGCGTACCTGGAGAAGTTATCAACAACCACAAGTGTATAAACTTTCTTGCTTACAATGGATGGTGTGACTGGTCCGAATAGATCCATGTGCAGGAGCTCGAGGATCCTCCCTGATGTAGCCTTCTCTGGGTTTGATTTGAACGAGGCTTTGGTCTTCTTTCCTTGTTGGCAAGCTTTGCATACACCTTCCTTCCGGAAAGTCTCAGCAGGCAGACCTACAACATGATGGGTTTTGTATACTGAAAGCATTTATTAAAATGAGTATACAATGGTTTATTTCTCCTATCTGTTAACAATCGTACATGTATGAACAATGGTATCCTCTTGTCTCACCGATAGGGACGATCATACGACGTGTTGTAGATCGCAGAAGACAGTATGATCACTTGACCTAGTGAGACATAAACCTGATCACAGCCAATACAGCGTATGTGGATACGTCTGTCCGGATGGTTGCGGCATTGTCAGAATAAGTAGTCTGTCTTGGTTACTTGACATTCTGGTACGCAGAGGTGGCGTATTGATGGACCGCAGTGAGATATATTCGTCTGTCTGACATCAGCGAATAAAAGATCTCGTTATATTGATTGAGTCCAAACCCTAACGAAGGTTCAGGGGTTTGCACGGGTTGACTGTTGCTTTGACTTGCCATGGTGGAGAGCCTAAGTAACGTGCTCGTATATCCGCATCTTGGGTAACAGCAGTTCGTGTAGTCCCGCCTGAGACTGAACTTAGGTAACCATATCCGAGTAATAGGATGGGGACATTCCCTGAGGAGCTCAATAACATTCATCGTGCCAAAGTCCTGCAGGCTGATTAAGTTCAGGCACGAGTGATAAGGTTTGAGTGGTACTACTCAGGAATTATAAGATATTAATTGATTGTAGTTAGAGCTTGTCAGAGGCTCCGATTAATTAATGGATGTCCGGTAACCTTAAATATGGGGATTCTCAATTAATGCAACCCGTTCTCATAACGTGGTAATAAAGGGGTAGGTCAGTATTAATTCTGTGGTGAAAAAGAATTAATATTAATTAATTAATTGTGTCCTGGGTTGTGGACATGGGAATTAATTAATTTATAGGCCCACTTTATTATTTGCATTAGGTCCCAGGTCTGGCCCAATAAGTGTGTTGAATTGAGCCCAGGAGCCCACTAGGGTTTTATAACCCTAGGTCTATAAATAGACCTCTCACTCTCTGAAACCCTAGTCACTTCATAAGATTAAAAATCAGTTGAAACCCTAAGGAGAGAGAGAGGGGGGCGCCGATCCTGTTGGATGAAAGGAGGAGAATTTTCGAATTCTGGTCCTGCTCAAGCCACAGATCTACGGAGTCCTCACCAGTAGTAGATCTAATTAGCACCGGGACACAAAATTGAAGATCTAATTTGGAGAACAGATTCCTCTTTTCCTCTCCCTTTTGTTTTCAATTTTCTCTAAGAAATTAGATCTCTAATTTCTATTTTCGCAGATTAAATCGGATCGCGTGGTTGAATTGGTTTTTGGAATTCAAACGCGAAAGATCGGTTCAGACTCGACGGAGTTACGGTAAACCCTAAATCCACAATTCTTCGTATTAAATTCATAGGAGCATGCTAGGGTTTTGAGAATTTAATTATGAGCAATATCCATAGATCGATCCGGTTCAGTTTGGTTTTGGTGATTCGGTTCACAAAAAACCCTACAATTGGTATCAGAGCCAGGTTTCTGATTTATGGCTCTGTTGTTCATAATTAAATTCATTATGCATGTATGAATTTATTGTTTTGTGGATGCTTGGTTTTTGTTCCTCGTGGCAACCCGTTGATTCAGCCCGCTGTGGTTTATCCGTGTAGGGCTGAATTGTTTTGTAAAATCACGAGAAAATCCGTGATTAGTGTAGATTTGAAAATTGTAATAGAATAGATTTTCTGTAATTTTCAAATTATGTAATTGAACGGGTCGAGGACGAAGAACGAAGACGGAGCCGACGCAGGGCCGACGGAGCACGACGGCGAGCGCGGCGCGGGCGCAAGGCTGCGGTGGTGCGGCACGCACAGCGCGCGCGGGTGTGGCACAGGGAGCGCGCGCGGGCGCGGCACGGTGCGCAGGCAGGCGCGCGCACGGCGCGCGGCGCTGGGCGCGGGGGTCGGCCTGGCGGTCGGCAGCGGCTTCGGCTGTCGTCTGCTGCTTTTGTCCAGTCGCGGTGGCTTGTGTTTTTGTGGTTTGTGCAATCTTGTGTAAACCCTAGGGTTTGCATTAGGGTTAGGGCAAATCATCAGATCACAAAGGCCTAAAAAAATCCAAAAGATTTGGTGTATCCAGATTTGAAGGAACTTGAAGATTTGAAATATTTGAAAAGATTTGGATTTATCCAAATTAATTCAAAATTCAAATTTGTAATAGATAGATATTATTTTCTATTTTTGGGGCCACGAGGAATTTTTGTTTGCCTTAATTGTCCTCGTATGATATGTGATTTATTTATTTGCGCAATTTAAGCATGTGTAGATAATAGGAAAAACATGTTTTATTGCTTTTATTATTTACAGTTTTCCAAGCATGCTTATGTGATTAATTTCTCTTGTTGGATTATATTTTGGGAATTTTTGGGCTTGTTTAATTACATGCAAAAATTTGGAAAATATAACGACAAAGAAATTATGTGTGCGCATAAAGAAACCCTTTAAAAGAAAAATACTAAGCAGATTTTTTAATTAAAATCAATAGACCTCCACAAAGCGGTCCTAGGCTGTAAGTGTATCTCTCTTTCTAGTAAACGTCTACGAGTGTAGCTTGCTAGTTCCCGGAGGTGCATGGGTACGGTTGTTGGGATTTCTAGACAAACAATTTAAATCATGTGAATAGTGGGAGGGCTTTGCGTAAACGTCTACGAGTGTAGCTTGCGTAGACCTCTTTCACAAGTATTCTAGGATTGATTTAAATTATAGATAACAAAAACTTTAAGGGTTGTGCGGTATGGTTACGTGCCATGCTAAACTGTCTCTTTTGGCCGGAGTTAAATTTGTGGTTAATTGCTTAGAAGCATCTTAGAATATAATGCAAGAATTGCATCCCTGTTCTTGAGAGATGGCTTGGTCTAAGGTTTTCACTAATTATTAATTTCTAGTGTCAAGAGCATCCTGACATGGTAGTGAAATTAAATGGATTGGGGCTTAAAACCCGCAGTTCTGGTTGAGGGTGACATCGTAAATGTCTACGAGTGTAGCTTGCGGTGGGAACTCTTGGGCAATTAGTGGAAAACATTTGTATTTGATTTATTAAAAGGTTTTCAATGCATTCGTTTTTGAAGTTCAACATGTATGTTCTTATTTAAGATTCTTTATTGTTTCAGATATGTCTATGTCTACTGTCGATCATTTACTTGCTCTCAATCCTCTAACTGGTCCAAACTTCCATGAATGGAGTTTCTGCATCAAACACATCCTTTATCTGAAAAATCAAGCACATGTTCTTTACATGGATCCATTATTGCGTTCTCAAAGAGGTGTGTGCGAACTTGAGCTTGAATTCTATGACAGATGGAAGGATGCTGATGAGTTTGCCTTCTGGCTCATCACGGGTTCCCTGTCTAGAGAGTTAAGGCATAAGTATGAACACCTCGAAAGAGCTGGAGAGCTTCGGAAGGAACTCTCGACGGCTTTTGGCAAAGTGGAGCGAACTATTAACTGTAAGCTTGTGCACAATCTTGTGTGCAAGAAGATGGTTAAGGATAGTTCAGTGACTACGCACATGATGTCTGTGATTGATCTCATGAGACAATTTACTGTGCGGGGTGGTAATATCAGTGCGCAAGGCGAGATTGATATTATCTTGAATTCTCTTTCGGAATCCTATCATGACTTTAAGGTAGTTGCTGCTGCAAAGGGAGAGTATGCTCTGCATGAGCTGCTTCAGGATCTTGTAGTGGAGCAGTCTACCATGCGAGCACGGAAACCTGTTCTGTCTGGCTCTAGCACTGGTTCGACAACCTCTAAGGTTGGAGACGATGGTGCTGAGAGCAAGTACAGGAAAACAGGCAGTGATAGCAAGTCTAGGAAAGGGAAGAGAGCCAAGGTCACTCCAAAGAAGAACGAGTGTGCTGGATGCGGAAAGGTGGATTGTTCGAATGCTAAGGGACAAGGTACGTCATTTACATTTGTAATGGAAACATGTTTAGCATCGGTTTCTACTCATTCGTGGGTAGTGGATACTGGAGCTATTGATCATGTTTGTTACATTTTGCAGGGGTTCACACTGAGGAGGGTGCTGAAGAATGACTAGGTTACCATCTCAATGGGGAACGCAGCACAAGTGAGTGCAGCTGCCATTGGAGATTTCACCTTGTACTTTGATGATTCTGTTTTAACATTGAGAGATGTTTTGTACGTGCCGGATTTTCGGCGAAACCTTATTTCAATTTCCAAACTTTATGTTGATGGATATTCAGTTATTTTTGATAGTGGTGTTTCTATCATTGGTAATAACGGTGTTATCTGTCGTGGAATGCTGAATAATTCTCTCTATATTGTTAACTGTAATCATAAGTCTTCCGCAAGTATTGCATGTAATTCATCCGTAATTGATAATCCTAGGAAGAGAAAACTTACTTCTTCTGATGAGGATCTTACATATCTCTAGCACTTGAGACTGGGTCACATCAGCTTGAAGCGGATTCAGAGACTTGCAGATGACGGTACATTGGACCTAGTCCGGGCTGTACCTTATCAAGTCTGCAAATCCTGCATCGAGGGCAAGATGTCAACTAGGCCTTTCAAGGCTAGTCAGTCTCGAGCAGAGGAAGTGTTGGAATTGATCCATTCTGACTTATGTGGACCGATGTCCACGCAGGCTCGTGGAGGGTACGAGTACTTCGTCACTTTCATTGATGACTACTCAAGGTACGGATATGTTCACCTGCTTCGCTACAAGTCTGAATGCTTTGAGAAATTCAAAGAGTTCAAGGCTGAGGTAGAAAAGAAGGTCGGGAAAACTATCAAGTCGCTGCGATCTGACTGCGGTGGCGAATACTTCGGTAACGAGTTCCTGCAATATTTGTCAGAAAATGGGATTACATCCCAGTGGACTGCACCGGGTACTCCCCAGCAAAACGGTGTAGCTGAAAGAAGAAATAGGACTCTTCTAGAGATGGTAAGGTCAATGATGAGTTATGCAAACTTACCAATTTCATTTTGGGGTTAAGCATTGGAAACAGCAGCTTACGTGCTTAATGTGGTGCCTTCTAAATCAGTTCCTAAGACGCCTTCTGAGCTCTTCCTTGGTCGCAAACCTAGTTTGTGCAAGTTTAGAGTATGGGGTTGTCCGGCACACGTACTGTCGAAGGAACCTGATAAGTTAGAAAGCAGGTCAAAAGTAATGATGTTCATAGGGTATTCCAGGCAAACGAAAGGTGGTTACTTTTACAGTCCTGAGAGTCAAAGAGTCGTTGTTAGCACCAACGCTAGATTCTTGGAGGACGAGTATGTGAGTAATCACAAGTCAAGGAGTGATATCGTTCTTCAAGAAATTGAGAACGAGAATGCAATTCCAAGGGAAGGGGAACATGTAGATGTGGGTGCTCCTGTGAGAGGTACATCACCACAGACACATTCTTCAGTGCAAGGTGCAGGACCACAAGTCACTGCACCTACTACTGACATGTCACCGATGCCTCGTCGTAGTGGGAGAGTTATTTTCCAGCCAGAAAGGTACATGTTCGTGGGTGAGTCTTCGGACATGAGCCCGGAAGACAGACATGAGGACTCTGACCCACTGACTTACGAAGAGGCAGTGCAGGACAAGGATGTTGCGACATGGCGTGTCGCCATGGATTCTGAAATTGAATCCATAACTGCTATGGATGTATACCAAAAAACTGATTTGCCGGATGGCTTTAGGGCCATAGGGTGCAAATGGGTATACAAAAGAAAGAAAGGGGCGGATGGAAAGATCACGGCTTTTAAGGCCAGGCTGGTGGCAAAGGGTTATAGTCAGAAAGAGGGCATTGACTATGACGAAACCTTTTCACCCGTAGCCATGCTCAAATCCATCCGGATACTCCTTGCCATAGCTGCGCATATGGACCTCGAGATCTGGCAGATGGATGTCAAAACCGCTTTTCTAAACGGTTACCTTGAAGAAGGTAGAGACATCTATATGCAGCGACCCGAGGGTTACATAAGCGAAGGCAAAGAACATCTTGTCTGGAAGCTTAGGAAGTCCTTGTATGGACTTAAGCAAGCTTCAAGGTCATGGAACTTACATTTCAACGATGTGATTAAATCCTATGGATTTGCACAGTTGGAAAATGAAAGTTGTGTTTACCGACTTTGTGTCAGTGGGAGCGTGGTCTTCCTTGCACTATATGTTGATGACATACTCCTATTTGGAAACAACGAGGGAGTGATGTCCAAAATCAAAGTTTGGTTATCCGAACAGTTCCAAATGAAGGATCTGGGTGAAGCTGGCTACATTTTTGGGATTAAGGACTTACGAGATCGTAAGAGAAGAATGTTGAGCTTATCCCAGGCATCCTATGTGGATACTGTGATAGCCCGGTTCAGCATGCAACTCGCCAAGAAAGGCTTGCTACCTTTCAGACATGGCGTTCGTCTTTTTGGTGGGCAGTGTCCTCAGACACAGCGGGAGAAAGACGAGATGAGTCTTGTACCATACGCCTCGGCGGTGGTTAGTCTCATGTATGCGATGTTGTGTACCAGGCCAGATATCTGTTATGCCGTTGGCATGGTAGCAAGATATCAGTCTAACCCTGGACAGGCGCACTGGACTGTTGTAAAGCATATCCTCAAGTATTTGAAAGGAACTAGGAATTTCTGCCTAGTTTATCAAAGTGGGGATTTGTGTCCTGTGGGTTATACAGACTCGGATTTCCAAGGGGACGAGGATGAGAAGAAATCGACCTCAGGATATGTGTTTACCCTGGGAGATGGAGATGTATCTTGGAGGAGCTCAAAGCAGAAATGCATTGCTGACTCCACCATGGAGGCGGAATATGTCGCCGCCTCCAATGCCTCGAAAGAGGGGGTGTGGCTCCGGAACAACCTTTTAGAGTTGGGCGTGATCCCGAGTTTGCCGAGGAGCATCACAATTTATTGTGATAACTCTGGTGCAATGGCAAACTCAAAAGAACCGCGGTCTCACAGGGCAAGCAAACACATAGAGAGAAAGTACCATATCATACGAGAAATCGTATCGAGGGGCAATGTGCTGATTAAGAAGATTGACACTGCTGACAATCTTGCTGAACCGTTTACAAAGAGCTTGCCGCAGAAAGTTTACGAAAGACATATTCGTGAGCTGGGCCTGAGGTGGATGCCGACCACTGATAGTGGTTAAAGAGACATCAGACTAGATAGACGGACTGTATACTCTGTAATAGCTTAGTTATGCTTTGAGTATAAGTGGGAGATTGATGGGTTTTGTATACTGAAAGCATTTATTATAATGAGTATACAACGGTTTATTTCTCCTATCTGTTAACAATCGTACATGTATGAACAATGGAATCCTCTTGTCTCACCGATAGGGACGATCATACGGCGTGTTGTAGATCGCAGAACATAGTATGATCACTTGACCTAGTGAGACATAAACCTGATCACAGCCGAGACAGCGTATGAGGATACGTCTGTCCGGATGGTTGCGGCATTGTCAGAATAAGTAGTTTGTCTTGGTTACTTGACATGCTGGTACGCAGAGGTGGCGTATTGATGGACCGCAGTGAGATATATTCGTCTGTCTGACATCAGCGAATAAAAGATCTCGTTATATTGATTGATTCCAAACCCTAACGAAGGTTCAGGGGTTTGCACGGGTAGACTGTTGCTTTGACTTGCCATGGTGGAGAGCCTAAGTAATGTGCTCGTATATCCGCATCTTGGGTTACAGCAGTTCGTGTAGTACCGCCTGAGACTGAACTTAGGTAACCATATCCGAGTAATAGGATGGGGACATTCCCTGAGGAGCTCAATAACATTCATCGTGCCAAAGTCCTGCAGGCTGATTAAGTTCAGGCACGAGTGATAAGGTTTGAGTGGTACTACTCAGGAATTATAAGATATTAATTGATTGTAGTTAGAGCTTGTCAGAGGCTCCGATTAATTAATGGATGTCCGATAACCTTAAATATGGGGTTTCTCAATTAATGCTTCTCGTTCTCATAATGTGGTAATAAAGGGGTAGGTCAGTATTAATTCTGTGGTGAAAAAGAATTAATATTAATTAATTAATTGTGTCCTGGGTTGTGGACATGGGAATTAATTAATTTATAGGCCCACTTTATTATTTGCATTAGGTCCCAGGTCTGGCCCAATAAGTGTGTTGAATTGAGCCCAGGAGCCCACTAGGGTTTTATAACCCTAGGTCTATAAATAGACCTCTCACTCTCTGAAACCCTAGCCACTTCATAAGATTAAAAATCAGTTGAAACCCTAAGGAGAGAGAGAGAGGGGCGCCGATCCTGTTGGAAGAAAGGAGGAGAATTTTTGAATTCTGGTCCTGCTCAAGCCACAGATCTACGGAGTCCTCACCAGTAGTAGATCTGATCAGCACCGGGACACAGATCTGAAGATCTAATCTGGAGAACAGATTCCTCTTTTCCTCTCCCTTTTGTTTTCGATTTTCTCTAAGAAATTAGATCTCTAATTTCTGTTTTCGCAGATTAAATCGGATCGCGTGGTTGAATTGGTTTTTGGAATTCTAATGCGAAAGATCGGTTCAGACTCGACGGAGCTACGGTAAACCCTAAATCCACAATTCTTCGTATTAAATTCGTAGGAGCATGCTAGGGTTTTGAGAATTTAATTATGAGCAATATCCATAGATCGATCTGGTTCAGTTTGGTTTTGGTGATTCGGTTCACGGAAAAACCCTACACAACAAGTTTTTTCTTGGCAAGATGGTTAATGGTTTGGAAATTAAGATGATTCAACCTCTTGTGCCATAACCATGTTGTCTCCTCTTTGTTTAATGCCAGGAAGCACGCGTGTTGTTGACCGCTTTGCCAATCAACAACGTATAGGCCACCCTTGCGGATGCCTCTTAGCTTCACTTCTCCTGTAACATTGTCAGCAATAGAACAACCAGTATTGAAAAATGATACAGTGTACCCATTTTCGCATAGTTGGCTAATGCTCAGTAAATTGTGTTTGAGGTTGGAGACGAGAGCTACGTTGGCGATCCTTAAGCTATTACGCTCAATACATCCTCTTCCAACAACTCTCCCTTCGATATTATCTCCGAACTTGACTTTGGGGCCATAAAAGAGTCTTTGTATATCTAAGAATAACTCCTCATTCCCCGTCATATGTGCGAAGCAGCCGCTATCAAGGATCCACTCATTTGATATGCTTGACATTTTAGCACTCGGATCTTGTTCCTGCAACACAATTGATCAAGTTGATTTAGGTACCCGTTTAGCGTCGGGTCCTGCAGGATTAACGTAGATCAAAGTTCCTTTCGGAACCCACATCTTGGTTATTTTCAAGATTTTCTTCTTGATCTCACCCTTCACTACTTTCTCGACCTTCTGATTAATATGCTTAGCATTCTTAGGTCTAGGTGTTGTGGTGTGCGTAGCCTTCCTTGTCCTTTTATATGGAAATGATTTGGACTCAGACTTCACATAGGTGTTCCTCCTATGTGGTGTGTAAGAATGGTACAGAGGTCTTACAGCATGGTAGTGAACTACCTGCTTGCCCTTAGGGAATGAAGGAATTTCTTTCCTAGCATTAGGAACATGTTGCTCAGCATTCCTTTTTTGGTTCTGCTGGGGGTGGCCGCTTAGCACACTACTCAGCATTAATTTGTTGTGTCCTCTGCTGAGGTTTAGCAGTTGCATTCTGCTTGTGCCAATCCCTATGCTTAGCATTCTGCTGAGCATTCGAAGATTCAGCAGTGTCCTTTCCCTTGAATTTTTTAGCAGCAATCATTCCAGCAGAAACGAATGAGATCATTTTCTGCTTAGAAGGCGTTGCTTTTTCAGAATATCCAAGCCCTAAACCAGATCGATCATTATGATGTCTCTGTTGGCTAACAATGGCATTTAGAACTGCCTTGTTGGATGTGTATGTACAAATGCAATTTTCTTTGGGTTTGCTCTTCAAAGCAAGATTCTCCTTTTCAAGATATTGAAATTTCTCAGACAATTTGGAGTAATCAGCTTTGAGTTTTGAAAATTCCTCACTTTCAGACCTTAGTCTTTCGACTTCCTCGGTCAAAGATGTAATTTCAAGTTTTAGTGAGGTGTTCTCCCCAATGATAGCATTCTTGATTTCATACATTTTTGAGAATTCTACATTTAGCTTCATGAGATAGTCTTCCTCAGAATCTAAAGAAAATTCCTCTGATTCTTCAATAGTTGCAAAACTAGGAATTCTTGTAGATAGTACCTCATTATCATCGACTGCTAGAGCAGATTCAGCATTCTGTTCAGTATCGACATTAGCGAACTGATCATCAACAATATTGGCCATCAAGACTAGCATGGCTTCTTCATCATCTTCTTCTGAGGAAAAGTAATATTCCTCATCATTATATGGGATATCGTGAGCCTCTGTCCTCGTCAGCAGTGCCCTGGTGACTGCTTTAACAGCACGTCTCTCGAATCTCTGCTTCAGACGCTCTCTTTCTTCCTTGCTGACTTTTGAACACTCATGCTTTAAGTGATCTGGCGAACCACATTCAAAGCACGTTCTAGGCTTTCGCTCTGCTGAGCGGGTAGATGATGATGGTTGCTGGATTTCTTTGGCCTCTTTTTCAGCTTTAGCTTCCATCATCAACTTCTGAAGTTTCTTCATCTGCTCTTCCAGCTCACTGATCTTCAGATCAACAGGTTGAGATCCCGAGGTTGAGACAACCTCCTTTGTTGGTGGCGCTGGAGCAGATCTCTCTTGATTATGAAAGGGCTTCTTCATCTTGTACTTGTTGAAGTCCTTCTTAGCGAAGTACGCTAGATCCTCAGAATTAGCAGCGAGTGTTGATGAAGCTTGTGCCACGGCCGCTTCATTCTTTTTTGATTACTGTATGATAAACTCGTGAGTTTTAAGTTGAGCAAATACCTCGGATGTAGACATGTTACTGAGGTCTTTCTCACTCAAGCTCGTCATCTTTGCAAACCAATCATCCCTTGGATGTAGTTTAGAAATAATCTTGTTGTTTATCTCCCCATTTTCATATTTTTTGCCCAGATTGCGAAGCTCTCCTATAATGGTATTGAATCGTTCTTCCATGGCTTGTATAGATTCACCTGCAATCATAGAGAAAGATTCATATTTGTCAACAGCTACCTGTAACTTGTTACGCTTCATCTGGTCTGTTTCTTGGGAAGATTCGCAGACATAGTCCCACATTTCTTTGGCAGTGTCAAAGTCAAGCGCTTTATCAGCCATCAACCGTGGTAGAGAGTCAATGATTAGCTTCTTTGCCAAATGTTCCAACTGGGCTCTCTTTTTGTCCTCCGTTGTGTACTCTTCGTAAGGCTTTTGAAGCATTTGGGGTCTTGGTTCTTCTCCATCAATAGCAGGTCCTACAAAAGTGTTAGCTTTCATAATTTTTATTGGACCTCTCTCAAGCACATCTGCCATTTCAGGATGTATACTTTGAAGCTGTATAAGAGCAAGCTTCTTCCATGACTTGAAATTCTCCTTTGTGTAGTTCCCAAGTGTGTGGTTCATCATTTTGTTCATGCCTTAAGTAACTTCATGAGCTAGACAAACAAAATAAAACAGTAACAGCGCAAGGAAAAGATAGATCTGGTCTTAAAGCGACTCAGAAGCAGTCGGTCTTTCAACCTCCCGCTCTGATACCACTTGTTGGTCCTGATTTATCAGAGTCGTCGTGTTCAAACGAAAACACGAAATGCAGCGGAATAAGTAAACGTCACTTGCACTTACGTTATTAAAGATTGTTTAAGCTCAAGGTAAGATTAAAGTTTCTTCACAGTTATACGCTAGCAGTATGATTGCTAGGTTTCAAATCCAACTTAAGACTATAAGTAATAAAACAGTAAGAACACAATATTTATAGTGGTTCGATCCAAACAGATCTACATCCACTCTTTAGCCGAAACGCTAAGAATTCCACTAAGAAAGTATACGAAATACAAGGAATCGCCGAACACTTGCGGTAGGCAGTGAACTTTCGAACCGGCCACAACAAAGCTATCCTCCGTCACTTCGTTCTTCTTAGACCATAGCTACGGCCAAGTCAAGGGCTAAACCTTTATGAAACTTGTCCTACGCTGTCGTGAAGCTTTTATAGTTTGCTTCTGAACTTTTCTGGTTTGCGGCTAATGCCCGTCAGAGTCAATCCCTTTCAAAAATGACTGTTGGATCTTCCTAGGATGGAAGGTATCCAAATGATTGAAGATTCTCAACCGAAGTTAAGGAATCTCTAAAAAGCAGTGTCAAATATTCAATGGAAGACACTCCTAGTTGTTGAGGGCTTTGAATACTCTTTATCTCGTGCTCTCAACTGACTACTTTTCACTTGTTCACTTTGTCAAATGAATCTCTCACTTAGGATGTTTGCGAATGTCGGTAGTGATTGAAGCAGTAGTTGTCTTTCACTTTTGGACTTGTCTTTTATACTTGGAGATTCAAACTTTGAATCTCCGTACTCGTTAGACACAACGGCTCCTTCGTCCAAGAGCGGTTTGACTTTTTCAGTTGCTTTTGGCGTCGTACAGTACTTTCTGAACTACTTCGGGAAAGCTTTGTCCTCCGTGTGTACTTCTATCAGAACGGGAGTATAGCATTCGTTTTTGACTGTCTTGCTCTGCTAAGCTCTTTTAACACGATCTGCTAGATGGGTATCCTTAGCAATCTTTTAGGTCATTGATTGTTAAGCCTTTTCTAGCAATCTACTTTTGCTAGTATCTGACTGCTGACGCCTTAGCAAAGTTTAGCAATTGATTCCTTTGATTTCTGATTGCTAGCTTCTTTAGCAATCTGTTGGATGTTAGCAAATGCTAACTCCTTAGCATTCTGCTATCACATGTCTTCTAGCATATAGCATTCTTCGGTGTCTGCTGGGAGAACTTCTAGCAAACTAGTCTATTACAACTCAATACTTGGCCTATACAGGACATTACAAGATATGCTAGACTATTCTAGAGTTCAGCAAATGATCGACCATCTACTAAGGTTTAATCCAACAAAACCTTTTACAATGAAATCCTAAGGGAGATTTAGAAACAATTTCCCAACAACAAGACACTTAAACAGTAAAATACGACTATAAAAGCACTCATTAACCTCTCAAAGCACTAGAAAATTGATAGAAATATAAATTCTTTTCACGATTAATAAGATTTCTTAAGTCCATGCAAGGACTTCTAAAGCTTCCAAATAAGATGCTCTTCGCCATATAGATGTCATGACCTTCCTTAAGGTACCCATTTAGAAATGCTATTTTGACATCCATCTGCTAGATTTCTAGGTTCATATGTGCTGTTATGACAAGGATTATCTGAATGAATTTAAGCATGGCTACCGTGAGAAGGTTTTGTCATAGTCCATGTCCTTTCTCTGACTATAACCCTTCGCCACCAACCTAGCTATAAAAGCTGTTATTTCTCCACTCACTCATTTCTTTCTCCTGTATACCCACTTGAAGCCTATGACTCAAGAGCTATTAGGAAGCTTAGTTTTCTGGTATACATCCATAACAGTTATGAATTCTATTTCAAAATCCATGGTAACACGTCATTTGTCTGCATTTTTGTCAGATATAACCTCATCGTATGTCCATGGGTCTGTATCATCCAATCCGTTTTCTCAGATCAAGTCAGAAGACTCTCCCGCGAACATGTACCTTTTTGGTTGTCAAACAACCCTCCCACTGCGACAATCCATTTAAGCTGTGTCAGTAGTTGGTGAAGTACTTGTGGTTTCACACCTTGCACTAGTGGTCGTGTGGGTAGTCCCTCACTAGCACTAGGTAAATCTACCTCTATACGGAACTTTCCTGATGGAATCACTTCATCTGCTCGAACTTCATGGAGAATGACATCACTCTTGAATTTATGGTTTCTTACATTTTCTTACTCCAAGAGTCTCTCATTGGTACTCACAATGACGTTCTGATCCTCAGGACAATAATAGTAACCACCTTTCAATTGCTTGGGATATCCTAAACAACATTGGCTTAAACCTACTTTCTAATTTATCAGGTTCTTTTATCCGCACGTAGGATGGACAATCCCAAACCCACATTTTGGTTAAATTGGGCTTTCGCTCGTACCAGAGTTCTAGAGGAGTTTCTGGAACCAATTTAGAAGGTACGGGGTTAAGCACGTATGCTGCTGTTTCCAAGGCATAGCCCCAAAACGAAATAGGAAAGCTTACATTACTCATCACTAAGGTCCTATCAATACGTACCTAATTTACCAACACATCTAGTGAGCAAGATAAGCCACTAATTACTGATTGTGCTGCAACCTGAACCAATAACCTATCCTAGCACTGTCTCGGTTGTGATAACCATTTATATCTTGCTAGGTCAATCGATCCATACGATCTTCTGTGATCTATAAGACACCGTACGATCTCCCTATCGACGAGATAAGAGAATAGAGTTGTTTGTGACACATGCTTGTTAATTAAGATAGGAAATGTAATATTGTAACACAACAATAATGATTTGCTCATAATATACTAATCATAATGCTTTCATCATACGAATCCATCATTGACTTGTCAAATGGACAATGGAGCTAACTGTTGTAGTAGAGTAGCATAGTAAGTTTTACTTTAATCCTTTTAAAATGTATTCAATACTTTCAATGAAGAACTGACTATTGCTCTATTTAAATGAAAATCTCTCTTTGCCTTAAGTATCTAATATGTTTTTTATTACTGAATTGAGTAAGCATGAGATTAGTTATCAATTACACCCTCCCCAATTTTTTATTGTTCATTAAATGGTTTTATATGCTTCTATAATAGTGGTATCATACTTAGGGAGAAGAAGATGTTAAGGGGAAGTCAAGTTTTGCTTAGACCAACTGATATTTGTAATCCCTTTCCCTTTCTTCGTATGGTTTTGATATAATCAAAAAGGAGAAAATTGTTAGGAATTGAGTTTAGTTTTGATGATTGTCAAAAACCTTCAATCGCCTAGAATTTGTAGAACTTGTCATGTAATCATTATATAGGTTCTAGAGTTGTAATAGTTTAGGATCTGAGGATAACTAAAGACTTGAAGACTCGAAGAACCAACTAAACGAATATCAGTTCACTACATTCATAACTGGTCAGCCAGCTGAGAGTTCTGAAGGAATTGAGCAGCTGAAGAAAAGCGAATGAATAGACACAAATAAACTCAAATGACCGAATCGTTAGCTAATGCTTCTATCATTCAAGATGTCTCATCAAAGGATAAGCTGCAGAAGTTTGACATCCTAGTAGAAATATTAACCTACAAAAGGCACATGGACGTACCAATACTTCTTAACGGCTACATATCAAATAAGCCTATAAATATCCCATTGAAGAGGAGGGCATAGACTATTGATACTCCTTTATTTTTTATCGATTAAAATTTGTGCTCCTAATATCTTTTTAAAGCTCTCGTAACCTTCCATACATTCAACACGAGACTTTCATGCTTCTCAAGCACGAGACCACAGAGGTCGCCCAACTAATTGTCAGCCAAGGCTCCAAGGCATCACAAATTTGTAGGATCAGTCACCACCAGTTTGACATCCGTGAAGAGAACAAAAACCTTCATACCCTTAAGCTATGATCATGGAGATTCCAGATAGCAGAATAACGGAAACTGCAACTCGCATTCAAGTACCGTGTGTAGCTAAAGTTGCATAAAGAAGAATTTAGTGAGTGGATTGTGGTAAAGCTCAACTGATTGTAGAGCCTACGACCAAGGATAACTAAAATCCTCCGCTGGAGAAGATTCCTAGTTATAAATTTTAATTAATTACTATGTACAACTAGGAATACTGATTCTTACTCATGGGAATGAAGAGTGGATGTATGTAGGATTTTCCCGTGAACCGAATCACCAAAACTAATTTGAACCGGATCGATATATGGGTATTGTACACAATTAAATAAACGATAAACCCTAGCATGCTCCTATGAATTTAATACTCAGATTTGTGGATTGAGGGATTGCAGTAATTCCGTCGAGTCTGATCCGATCATTTGCGTTTGAATTTCCAACTTTAATTCAACCACGCAATTCGATTTTATCTGCGGAAACAGAAATTAGAACTCTAATTTCAAGATAAATTTGAAAATAAAGAAAGAAAAGAAAATGGAATTATGTTCTCCAGATCAGGTCTTCAGATCTGTATCCCAATGCTGTTCAGATCTACTACAAGTGAGGACTCTGTAGATATGTGGTTTGAGCAGGACCAGAATCGAAATTCTCCTCCTCTCTCTTTCAAGATCGGCGCCCACTCACTCTCTCTCTAGGTTTAGGGTTTTTCAACTGTGTTACAACTTATGAGAGAGAGCTGTCTATTTATAGACCTAGGGTTGTAAACCCTAATGGGCTCCTGGGCTCAATTCAGCATATTTATTTGTGTCAGACCTAGAACCTAATGCAAATAATAAAGTAGGCCTATAAATTAATTAATTCCCATGTCCACAACCCAGGACATAATTAATTAATTAATATTAATTCTTTTTCACCACAGAATAAATACTGACCTGCCCCTTTATTACCACGTTATGAGAACGGGCTGCATTAATTGAGAATCCCCATATTAAAGGTTACCGGACATGCATTAATTAATTGGAGCCTCTGACAAGCTCTAACTACAATTAATTAATATCTTATAATTCCTGAGTAGTACCACTCAATCCTTATCACTCGTGCCTGAACTTAATCAGCCTGCAGGACTTTAGCACGATGAATGTCATTGAGCTCCTCAGGGAATGTCCCCATCCTATTACTCGAATATGGTTACCTAAACCCAGTCTCAGGTGGTACTACACGAACAGCTGTTACCCAAGATGCGGATATACGAGCACGTTACTTAGGCTCTCCACCATGGCAAGTCAAAGCAACAGTCAACCCGTGCAAACCCCTGAACCTTCGTTAGGGTTTGGACTCAAGCCACCTCTGCGTACCAGCACGTCAAGTTACCAAGACAGATTATTTGTTCCGACAATGCCGCAACCATCCGGACAGACGTATCCTCATACACTGTCTCGGCAGTGATCGTGTTTATGTCTCACTAGGTCAAGTGATCATACTGTCTTCTGCGATCTACAACACGCCGTATGATCGTCCCTATCGGTGAGACAATAGGATACTATTGTTCATACATGTAAGATTGTTAACAGATAGGAGAAATAAACAGTCGTATACTCATTATAATAAATGCTTTCAGTATACAAAACCCATCAATGTAGGGATAGTTGACTCCCGAACCATTATATATATCTTGAGTCATTTAATGCTTTCGACTATCCTTTTTACTTCTTCTGACTGATTTGAAACCCAACAACAACAAACTATTGGTGTATGATTGAACTTGAGACATCAAACATGTTCGGCTGATAAGTCTTCATAATTGCTAGCCGACTGACTCTCTTAAGGAGATAGCTGAGAACTTAACGTAGGCCCACCACCGCACATGCATTCATAACAAAATGCACGCTTCTGCATCGCGCGTTAACTCTGATCCAGGGCCAACAATGAATTATTTAAATCTCAATTCAATAAAAGCACGTTTATTAAAAAAAGTCAAACTTGAGTTTTATAGTATTCTACTAGTATTTCACCTGTGCGTTGCACGAAAGTATGCATATGCGTTGTGGCGTGTATTCGTATCTTTTCATTCAAGTTTAAATTCTAGATTTCAATAACCTTTATTTTTTTAATTTTTTATTGTACAGAAACATGATGAAAATAAAAGATAAAAATATCAATTATATTACAAATTATTCAGATTTTATCAAATATATTACTCCCTCCGTCCCATATGAATTGTCCACTTTGCTTTTGGCACAATAACCAATGCGAGTAGAGATAGAGGAAATTAGTATTTTTATTAGTGAGTAAGTATTATTTTTCCATTTTAAGTAAGTGGACAATTAAATGGGACGGACAAAAATGGAAAGGTGGACAATTGAAGTGGGACGGAGGGAGTACAAAGTATGCATATTATCAAAATTTATTGCAAACTTTTAATTTTGTTCCAAATTTTTTATCCGAGCAAATTCTCGGCGATGGAAAGTTGTTGTGGCTTGCCAGATGGCATGTCAACACTTAAAATTGCACGTTATCTACAAATATATGACAAACCATTATAATTTTCTCAAATATATTACAAACTGTTGTAATGTTCTCAGACATATTACAATTATATATTTTCCAAAACAATTGCTCAAACTATCAAATTTATTTAAATTTATGATGAAATATATTTATTTATATTTAGAATTTTATTATTCCTGAGTAGTACTACTCAATCCTTATCACTCGTGCCTAAACTTAATCAGCCTGCACGACTTTGGCACGATGAATGTCATTGAACTCCTCAGGGAATGTCCCCGTCCTATTACTCGGATGTCAGAGAGACGAATACATCTCACTGCGGTCCATCAATACGCCACCTCTGCGTACCAGCATGTCAAGTAACCAAGACAAACTACTTATTCCGACAATGTCGCAGCCATCCGCACAGACGTATCCTCATACGCTGTCTCGGCTGTGATCAGGTTTATGTCTCACTAGGTCAAGTGATCATACTGTCTTCTGCGATCTACAACACGTCGTATGATCGTCCTTATCGGTGAGACAAGAGGATACCATTGTTCATACATGTAAGATTGTTAACAAATAGGAGAAATAAACCGTTGTATACTCATTATAATAAATGCTTTCAGTATACAAAACCCATCAATCTCCCACTTATACTCAAAGCATAACTAAGCTATTACAGAGTATACAGTCCGTCTATCTAGTCTGTTGTCTCTTTAACCACTATCAGTGGTCGGCATCCACCTCAGACCCAGCTCACGAATATGTCTTTCGTAAACTTTCTGCGGCAAGCTCTTTGTAAATGGATCAGCCAGATTGTCAGCAGTGTCAATCTTCTTAATTTGCACATCGCCCCTCGATACGATTTCTCGTATGATATGGTACTTTCTCTCTATGTGTGTTGCTTGCCTTGTGAGACCGCGGTTCCTTTGAGTTTGCCACTGCACCAGAGTTATCACAATAAATTGTGATGCTCCTCGGCAAACTCGGGATCACGCCCAACTCTAAAAGGTATTTTCTGAGCCATACCGCCTCTTTCGAGGCGTCGGAGGCGGCGACATATTCCGCCTCCATGGTGGAGAAAGCAATGCATTTCTGCTTTGAGCTCCTCCAAGATACAGCTCCACCTCCCAGGGTAAACACATATCCTGAAGTCGATTTCTTCTCATACTGGTCCCCTTGGAAATCCGAGTCTGTATAACCCACAGGGCACAAATCCTCACTTTGATAAACTAGGCAGTAATTCCTAGTTCTTTTCAAGTACTTGAGGATGTGCTTTACAGCAGTCCAGTGCGCCTGTCCAGGGTTAGACTGATATCTTGCCACCATTCCAACGGCATAACAGATATTTGGCCTGGTACACAGCATCATATACATGAGGCTACCCACCGCCGAAGCGTACGGTACAAGACTCATCTCATCTTTCTCCCGTTGTGTCTTAGGACACTGCCCACTAGAAAGATGAACGCCATGTCTGAAAGGTAGCAAGCCTTTCTTGGCGAGTTGCATGCTGAACCAGGCTATCACAGTATCCACATAGGATGCCTGAGATAAGCTCAACATTCTTCTCTTACGATCTCGTAAGACCCTAATCCCAAGAATGTAGCTAGCTTCTCCCAGATCCTTCATTTGGAACTGTTCGGATAACCAAGCCTTGATTTCCGACATCACTCCCTCGTTGTTTCCAAATAGGAGTATGTCATCAACGTAAAGTACAAGGAAGACCACGCTCCCACTGACACAAAGTCGGTAAACACAACTTTCGTTTTCCAATTGTGCTAGGATTTAATCACATCGTTGAAACGTATGTTCCACAACCTTGAACTTGCTTAAGTCCATACAAGGACTTCCTGAGCTTCCAAACAAGATGTTCTTCGCCCTTGCTTATGTAACCCTCGGGTTGCTGCATATAGATGTCCCTACCTTCTTCAAGGTAACTGTTAAGAAAAGCGGTTTTGACATCCATCTTCCAGATCTCGAGGTCCATATGCGCAGCTATGGCAAGGTGTATCTGGATGGATTTGAGCATGGCTACGGGTGAAAAGGTTTCGTCATAGTCAATGCCCTCTTTCTGACTATAACCCTTTGCCACCAGCCTGGCTTTAAAAGCCGTGATCTTTCCATCCGCCCCTTTCTTTCTCTTGTATACCCATTTGCACCCTATGACCCTGAAGCCATCCAGCAAATCAGTTTTCTGGTATACATCCATAGCAGTTATGGATTCAATTTCAGAATCCATGGCGATACGCCATTTGGCAACATCCTTGTCCTACACTGCCTCTTCGTAAGTCAGTGGGTCAGAGTCCTCATGTCCGTCTTTCGGGCTCAAGTCCGAAGACTCACCCACGAACATGTACCTTTTCGGATGGAAAATAACTCTCCCACTACGACGAGGCATCGGTGCCGTGTTAGTAGTAGGTGCAGTAACTTGTGGTCCTGCACCTTGCACTGAAGAACGTGTCTGTGGTGTTGTACCTCTCACAGGTGCACCCACATCTACACGTTCTCCTTCCCTTGGAATTGCATTGTCGTTCTCAATTTCTTGAAGAACGATATTTCTCCTTGACTTGTGATTACTCACATACTCGTCCTCCAAGAATCTAGCATTGGTTCTAACAACGACTCTTTGACTCTCAGGATAGTAAAAGTAACCATCTTTCGTTTGCCTGGGATACCCTATAAACAACATTACTTTTGACCTGCTTTCTAACTTATCAGGTTCCTTTGACAGTACGTGTGCTGGACAGCCCCATACTCTAAACTTGCACAAAATAGGTTTGCGACCAAGGAAGAGCTCAGAAGGCGTCTTAGGAACTGATTTAGAAGGCACCACATTAAGCACGTAAGCTGCTATTTCCAATGCGTAGCCCCAAAATGAAATTGGTAAGTTTGCATAACTCATCATTGATCTTACCATCTCTAGAAGAGTCCTATTTCTTCTTTCAGCTACACCGTTTTGCTGGGGAGTACCCAGTGCAGTCCACTGGGATGTAATCCCATTTTCTGACAAATACTACAGGAACTCGTTATCGAGGTATTCGCCACCGCGGTCAGATCGCAGTGACTTGATAGTTTTCCCGACTTTCTTTTCTTCTTCAGCCTTGAACTCTTTGAATTTCTCAAAGCATTCAGACATATAGCGAAGCAGGTAAACGTATCCGTACCTTGAGTAATCGTCAATGAAAGTGATGAAGTACTCGTACCCTCCACGAGCCTGCGTGGACATCGGTCCACATAAGTCAGAATGGATCAATTCCAACACTTCCTCTGCTCGAGACTGACTAGCCTTGAAAGGCCTAGTTGACATCTTGCCCTCGATGCAGGATTCGCAGACTTGATAAGGTACAACCCGGACTAAGTCCAATGTACCGTCATCTGCAAGTCTCTGAATCCGCTTCAAGCTGATGTGACCCAGTCTCAAGTGCCAGAGATATGTAAGATCCTCATCAGAAGAAGTAAGTTTTCTCTTTCTAGGTATCAATTACAGATGAATTACATGCAATATAAAGGACATATTTGATCGTAGTAACATAAAGAGTGTAAATCAACATTGCATGATGAATGACATTGTTATCGCCAATGATTGAAATCACAAATAACAAACATCCATAGAAAGTTGATGAAATTTGTCCTGCCGATAAACCACGGCCCACAAATAAACTCTTAAATGTACTTAGTTCATCAAAACATAAAGAAAAGAAAACTCCATGAAGCTCCGTCATAAAACGTTGCCTTCATCCAGTTTGGTATCTTCTTGCCATCACTGACCAGCCTTGTCGGCACGGTCCCCTGCAAAGTACAACAACATGATCAACAAGTCAGCGCTTACAGCTCTTGGAAGAGCAACGCCGCACTCTAATCATGCTTCAGTTATACATGAAAATGGCATACCCTGTCTGGCCTTGTGGGCCTGACCATCTTTCCTCCTATGTCCTTTCTTACCACACCTGAAAACACTTGTCCCTCGAAGTTTCCCCATAGGCTTATTAACAGCTCCCATGTCCTTCGCAGTTACCTTTCCAGCCTTCTTCTTAATCGCTCTTTTCGGCTTCATACCTTTCGATACAACAGAGTGGTTACCAGAAGTAGCTAAGGCAACCTTCTAAGGATTCATAACTGATTCCGCTGCCATCAAGTCATTGAGCAACTCGTTAAGAGTATACTCCTTCTTGTTCATGACAGCAATCAGTCTGAAACTCTCAAAGGATTTGGGTAGAGAGTTCAGTATGATATCGACCTTAGCCTCAATGTCGATACCTCCAATGTGCATAGTTAGCTCATCTATGAGGTGATTCATGGAAACTATGTGCTCTCTCACTCGTTGTAATAGTCTACTTACTCATGCGAGGATTCAGTAGTGGGAACTTATAGGACAAAGTACTTGTTGAACAAACATGTGTTCTCCCGCAATCAGGATGTATTCAAGGTTACGTTTCCATTCCAGGAAGTTTGGACCAGTTAGAGAATCTTTGTGCGAGAATATTGATAACACTAGACATAGACATATCCGAAACAATAAAGAATCTTAAATAAGAAAATACATGTAGAACTTCGAAAACAAATGCATTGAAAATCTTTTAATAAATCAAATACAAATGTTTTCCACTAATTGCCCAAGAGTTCCCACCGCAAGCTACACTCGTAGACGTTTACGATGTCACCCTCAACCAGAACTGCGGGTTTTAAGCCTCAATCCATTTAATTTCACTACCATGTCAGGAAGCTTTAAACACTAGAAATTAATAATTAGTGAAAACCTTAGACCAAGCCATCTCTCAAGAACAAGGATACAATTCTTGCATTATATTCTAAGATGCTTCTAAGCAATTAACCACAAATTTAACTCTGGCCAAAAGAGATAGTTTAGCATGGCACGTAACCATACCGCACAGCCCTTAAAGCTTTTGTTATCTATAATTTAAATCAATCCTAGAATACTTGTGAAAGAGATCTACGCAAGCTACACTCGTAGACGTTTACGCAAAGCCCTCCCACTATTCACATGATTTAAATTGTTTGTCAAGAAATCCCAACAACCGTACCCATGCACCCCTAGGAACTAGCAAGCTACACTCGTAGACGTTTACTAGAACGAGAGATACACTTACAGCCTAGGACCGCTTTGTGGAGGTCTATTGATTTTAATTAAAAAATCCGCTTAGTATTTTTCTTTTAAAAGGTTTCTTATATGCGCACATATAATTTCTTTGTTATTATATTTTCCAAATTTTTGCATGTAATTAAACAAGCCCAAAAATTCCCAAAATATAATCCAACAAAAGAAATTAATCACATAAGCATGCTTGAAAGCTGTAAATAATAAAAAGCGATAAAACATGCTTTTCCTATTATCTACACATGCTTAAATAGAGCACATAATAAATCACATATCATACGAGGACAATTAAGGCAAACAAAAATTCCTCGTGGCCCCACAAAATAGTAAAAAACAAATCCTATCTATTACAATTTGAATTTGAATCTATTTGGATAGATACAAATCTTCTCAAATCTTCTAGGGCCTCCAAATCTTGATTCACCAAATCTTTTGGGATTTAGGCCTTTGTGATCTGATGATTTGCCCTAACCCTAATGCAAACCCTAAGGTTTACACAGGATTGCACAAACCACCAAAATCATAAGCCATCGCGACGGGACAACATCAGCCGACGAAGACCACCGCCGCCACCGGCTGACCTGCGCCGCCGTGCGCACGCGCACCGCGCGCCTGTAGCCCCGTCCCGTGCGCAGGCCGTGCGCGCCGTGCCGGGCCGCTGCCCGCGCGCACTGCACGGCCGCGCGCCTGCCGTCACCGTCTTTATTCTTCGTCCTCGACCCGTCCAATTACATAATTTTGAAAAATAAATTTACAGAATCTATTCTATTACAATTTTTCAAAATCTACACTAATCACAGATTTTCTCGTGATTTTACAAAATTAATTCAGCCCTACACGGATAAACCACCGCGGGCTGAATTACACGGGTTGCCACGAGGAACAAAAACCAACATCCACAAAACAGTAAATTCATACATGCATACTGAATTCAACTATGCACAAAAGAGCCATAAATCAGAAACCTGGCTCTGATACCAATTGTAAGGTTTTCCCGTGAACCGAATCACCAAAACAAATTTGAACCGGATCGATTTATGGGTATTGTACACAATTAAATAAACGATAAACCCTAGCATGCTCCAATGAATTTAATACTCAGATTTGTGGATTGAGGGATTGCCGTAATTCCGTCGAGTCTGATCCGATCTTTTGCGTTTGAATTTCCAACTTTAATTCAACCACGCAATTCAATTTTATCTGCGGAAACAGAAATTAGAACTCTAATTTCTAGATAAATTCTAAAATAAAGAAAGAAAAGAAAATGGAATTCTGTTCTCCAGATCAGGTCTTCAGATCTATATCCCAATGCTGTTCAAATCTCCGACAATGCCGCAACCATCCGGACAGACGTATCCTCATACGCTGTCTCGGCAGTGATCATATTTATGTCTCACTAGGTCAAGTGATCATACAGTCTTCTGCGATCTACAACACGCCGTATGATCGTCCCTATCGGTGAGACAAGAGGATACCATTGTTCATACATGTAAGATTGTTAACAGATAGGAGAAATAAACCGTCGTATACTCATTATAATAAATACTTTTAGTATACAAAACCCATCAATGTAGGGATAGTTGACTCCCGAACCATTATATATATCTTGAGTCATTTAATGCTTTCGAGTATCCTTTTTACTTCTTCTGACTGATTTGAAACCCAACAACAACAAACTATTGGTGTATGATTGAACTTGAGACATCAAACATGTTCGGCTGATAAGTCTTCATAACTGCTAGCCGACTGACTCTCTTAAGGAGATAGCTGAGAACTTAACGTAGGCCCACCACCGCACATGCATTCATAACAAAATGCACGCTTCTGCATCGCGCGTTAACTCTGATCCAGGACCAACAATGAATTATTTAAATCTCAATTCAATAAAAGCTCGTTTATTAAAAAAAGTCAAACTTGAGTTTTATAGTATTCTACTAGTATTTCACCTTTGCGTTGCACGAAAGTAGGCATATGCGTTGTGGCGTGTATTCGTATCTTTTCATTCAAGTTTAAATTCTAGATTTCAATAACCTTTATTATTTTAATTTTTTATTGTACAGAAACATGATGAAAATAAAAGATAAAAATATCAATTATATTACAAATTATTCAGATTTTATCAAATATATTACAAAGTATGCATATTATCAAAATTTATTGCAAACTTTTAATTTTGTTCCAAATTTTTTATCCGAGCAAATTCCCGGCGATGGAAAGTTGTTGTGGCTTGCCAGATGGCATGTCAACACTTAAAATTGCACGTTATCTACAAATATATGACAAACCATTATAATTTTCTCAAATATATTACAAACTGTTGTAATGTTCTCAAACATATTACAATTATATATTTTCCAAAACAATTGCTCAAACTATCAAATTTATTTGAATTTATGATGAAATATATTTATTTACATTTAGAATTTTAAATATTTAAATATTATACTTAAAAACATCTAAATAAAAATTGTTGATTTTTTTAAAAAAATACAAAATATTTATTTTAATTTTCCTTCCTATTACTTTTGCTTTCGTTTCTCACTTCGCCGAATCAAAAAATTAAATATATTTTATAAATAATAACAATTTTTTAGTTCGGCGAAGCATGGGGCGATAGCAAAAAAAAAAATAGAAAAATAAAATAAGTGTTTTTTTATATTTTAGTTTGTCAAGAAATTTTATTTATATATTTTAAGTATAATAAATATTAATTTAAGTATATATATACTCAAAAAATATTTTCTAATATCTAAAATATCCATTTATAACTAAGTTTGTTATAATTTCTATTTAAATGAAATCTCAATTTGAATGCGATTTTTCGACCAGAATTTTTTGGATTTGCTATAACATTTGAATTTTATTAATTATTTCAAATTTTAACAATCGTATTTTTTTTTTTTTGCTAAAATGAGGTTGGACAATAACTAATTTGTTAATATGCCAAGATTGTTTTGTTATACATTTTATTTTTATTAAAACTAATACACACTTTTTTCATTTCAGTTTCAATGAAAGAGTTTAGTAACATTTAGTGTATAAAAGATGTTATATGAAATAATATATTATTGAACATTTACCAAGATATGCTAAACAAAACACAAAAATATGGAAACACTTTTTGACATAGAGAAAATATGACCGATGCACCAAATAAATTAAAAATTCAGAGAATTTGGATAGTAGAAGTGATTTATGCGATATTTTGATGAAAATAAGTATTTTTTTGATAATTAATGTTGATAGTTACCTATTATTATTGGATATGAAAATTGAAAAAATAATGTGGGATATTTGTTGGGTAAAATTGATCATGATAATTAGTATTGAATAATAGACACTCAATTAAATTACAAAATACAATAATAGATAACAATATTAATATAAATGTTCATGTAGATTTAATATTAATGTAGATTTTTTTTTGAATTTAGTGAAGAAATGAGTATTAATTTATTTGAAAATTAGAAAAATATATGGAGCTGTAGAAAAATATATTATGGATAGTTAATATATAGGAAAATAGACAAAATATATGGATATGTAGAAAAATAAATGAAATAAAATTAACAATTAATTGTTCCCGCTTGTTTTTAAAAATAATTACTTCTTTGCTTTAGTATATACTCCAGTCGTCCCTTTAAATTAGTCCATTAGGAAGTTGGCACAATAATCAATATGGTAAGATATAGAGGAAATTAGTATTTTATTAGTTAGTGTGTATTAATTTTTCTTTTTAGGTAAGTTGACAATTAAATGGGACGAATGAAAATGGAAAGATGGACTATTTATGGATATAGATTTGTGTTGACTGAGAGGTCACATGTTCGAACTCCCAGGGGGACATCTGGGTGTGTGAGTGTGTGTGAGAGTTTGAGATTAATGTAAACTTATTCAAAAAAATATATATATAAATTTGTGAGTTTGTAAGCAAATTGGTTAGCTAAAAATAATATGAAATATTAACTCATTAATATTTAAAATTAACAAACATGATAAACTTTATGGTTATAAAAAATTAAATTTGAGTATGAATACAATATTATTCTTAAAATAAATATTTTTTCCTTCACAGAAAATAATTATTTTAAATATAATTTAAAGTCGATTAGACCTTTATTAAATTTGTGTTCTTCAAAATATTGGACAAACAAATCCAAATTTTGATTCAACAATGGATAAGTCACACCTGAGAAAGAGATGAGTCTGTTATACCAAACTCTACCATCTGCATTAATGTCAATTGCGGTGTTTTGGATTCAGATTTATTTAAGGAAAAAAGTACCCAAAATCTAGTCATTTGTATTTATGATGGTTGTTGAAATTATTTATTCAAAAAAATACTCTTTTTTCAGGATTGCAGTTACTACTTAATTGTGGTGTGAATTTCTTGGATTATATTTGTAAGAAAAAAAAGAAATTCAAAACTGCACCGGCAAAACGAAAGACAGTAGTGACACTCCCCCCATAGCGAAATCGCAAAATTAGAAACAAAATCGAAGCATCCCATTTTCCCTATATCAAGTGGTCGCAATCCAAACATGGCGTTATCTGTTTCTTCTTCCTCCGCCGTCGCAGCTCGCAGAGCTCAACCCGAGCACGCCTTCGCCAGAAGCCCTGCCAGTTCCATCCTGCCCCAGAGGTTCACCAAAACTGCCCACTTAACCCCCTCGATCTCCCCCCGTTTCCCTCCAATCTCTTGTTCGCTCCCCAAGATGGCGGCGACGGCGGTCGACAAGGAAATCGATACGGCGGCGGCATTGGAGGCTCTGCAGCGGCCCGATTCTTTCGGCCGATTCGGGAGATTCGGCGGGAAGTATGTTCCCGAAACGCTAATGGCTGCTCTGACCGAGCTTGAAGCGGCGTTCGAATCCCTCGCGACTGACATTGAATTTCAGGTTTTTGCTGCTTCCTTGTTTTTATTTATTTTCTCGAATTTGGGGGAAAATGTTGGATGCTTGAATTTAGGTTTTGATATGGAGTATGATAGGGTTTTGGAAAATCTTGATTTTTTTGACAAATTGCGTCACTGATTCTCTCTTTGATCGGATCATATTCATTTCATGTGCTTGATTGCTCGAACCAACATTGTCTTATTTTCTAATATTAGAGTATAATCAACAAAATCATATGCATTTACATATTTATTTTTAGTGATTATTCAAAACATTTTTAGTTTTTTTCCATGAATATTATTGGTTATATTTATATTATAAATAATTATCATTTTTAAATTTAATAAAAATAAAAAAAAGTAACAAATATATCCCAGGATGCAATTACTTCATCTTCAATATTATAAAAGTGAAAAATATGCATTTATTTTCTTTTGAAAAATTTTGTAGTAAAATAAAACTTGAAAATGAAATTGATGAAGATGTGGTGTGATGTGATGTGACTTTTTTAAAGAGAAAAAATGAGATAAACATAGTTTTATTGTTACTGCACTTGATCTTAGCCAAAAGCGGATAATTGTATAGTTTTATTGTTACTTGTGTATGATATTAGAAAATTACCTATAGATCTTTAAACAAAACAAAATTATTTGATGATGTTATGGTGTTGTGTTTTTCTTTTCTTAATGAAAATGTGTAATTTTGATAGAGTCGTTATCTTTTTCCGTGGTTAAGTGCCTTTCGTGTGACCAATTAATTAGTTATAGTTGTGATGTGTTATTTTCAAGAATATTGAATGATTGCAGAAGGAGCTGGCCGGAATCCTCACCGACTACGTCGGAAGAGAAAGCCCCCTCTACTTTGCCGAACGTCTCACGGAGCACTACAAGAGGCCTGATGGAAAAGGACCCCATGTATACCTCAAAAGGGAAGACCTCAACCACACCGGCGCCCACAAAATCAACAATGCTGTAGCCCAGGCATTGCTTGCAAAACGTCTCAGAAAGAAGCGCATCATTGCTGAAACTGGAGCCGGTCAGCACGGCGTTGCCACCGCCACTGTCTGTGCTCGATTCGGCCTGCAGTGTGTCATCTACATGGGCGCTCAAGACATGGAGAGACAGGCCCTCAATGTTTTCAGAATGCGCCTTCTTGGCGCTGAGGTACGTCTCTCTTACTTCTTTCAGATATGTATGTGCTTTTCGATTTTCGAGTTGCTAGGATGAATAATTTCCAGATCCAATGAGACATTTCTGCTTGTTTTTATGAACTATGGCCCCTTGAGGTTGTTATTTCACATGTAGGTGAGAGCAGTTCATTCTGGGACTGCCACTCTGAAGGACGCGACGTCTGAAGCTATACGCGATTGGGTGACGAACGTGGAGTCAACTCATTACATTCTGGGATCTGTAGCCGGACCACATCCGTATCCTATGATGGTGAGGGAGTTCCATGCAGTGATTGGCAAAGAAACCAGAAAGCAGGCCCTGGAGAAATGGGGTGGGAAACCTGATGTGATAGTTGCCTGCGTTGGTGGGGGTTCGAATGCAATGGGAATCTTCCACGAGTTCGTTGACGACAAAGAGGTCAGACTGATCGGCGTGGAGGCAGCTGGTTTTGGCCTCGACAGTGGCAAGCACGCCGCCACTCTGACTAAAGGGGAGATCGGGGTGTTGCACGGAGCCATGAGTTACTTGTTGCAAGATGACGATGGACAGATCATCGAGCCACATTCCATAAGCGCTGGGTAGAAACAAGCTTTTTATTTTTAATTCTTGTTTCATTTTCGATGACCTGAGCTAACATGTCTTCATGGTTATGTAGGCTGGACTACCCTGGGGTTGGACCGGAGCACAGCTTTCTGAAAGACATGGGTCGGGCGGAGTATTACAGCATCACCGATGAGGAGGCTTTGGAAGGTAATGCAATGCAATGCAATCCATCCATTGAATAACATAACAGTGTGATTCTTGTTGATCTGATTCACTCGTATGCAGCTTTTAAGAGGCTGTCGAGGTTGGAGGGGATCATTCCAGCGCTGGAGACATCTCATGCCCTGGCTTATCTGGAGAAGCTGTGCCCGACGCTTCCCGACGGGGCCAAGGTGGTCCTCAACTGCAGTGGCAGGGGAGATAAGGATGTCAATACTGTCATTAAATATTTAGAGCTGTAATGCTGCTTTCATTCTCAATCTGAATCTGTTTTTTTTGGACAATATTCGGCCAAGTTTGCTGCCCTTAATAATATCTTTGCGAGCTTATATGTTTATCTTACTTTTAAATCATTTTTGGCACCCTAATTTCTCTCCCATAAAAAGTGGAGCAGAAGAAATAAACACGTGTGCCCAAGCGTGCATTAACCCTTCAGAAAACAATTAACAACTTATAAGACTAAAACCAAATTTAAATCTAAACTAATTAAATTATATTAAGGGTATCAATCCAATTATAATTTATATAATTTCAAATCTCTAAATAATCTATAAAATCTAAGTAAACTATGAAATTAATATTTAAAATTAAAAATCAAACTTAATTAAAACTAAATCAACACCAAAGCTCAGGAACAGTAGGCTCCCACCTGTTACCACAGACGAGTCCCTTTCTTCAAGTCAAGCTCAAATTCTGCTTCATATCATGCTCTCACTAAATCATAGCATAATTCTTATCTCCTTTGAAACATCCAAACAACGGGTAATTATTAAGGATGTCAATCGGGTTGATCCATCGGGTTTTTGGCTAACCCTATTGGGTTGCGAGCTATCGGTCAAGGTTGAATCGTGCTAAGAATTCTTGAACATAACCCTAACCGGTCAGTTTTCGGGCTGACCCGTCAGGTTGACAAGATTTACGAGTTTACTTTTTATACAGATTTTCTTAAAATATTTTAACAACCTTTAAAACAAAATAAAAAAGAAAATGATGAAAAAAAAAAAAAAAATCAAACAACAATAACTTAGCAAAAAAAAAAGTTATAAGTGAACAAAAGTTGTCCAATCATAGTTTGAAAAACTAATACATCAATCCTTATATGCCAACTAATTTAAATAATAGAAGTATATTCTTCAACATATAAAATGATAAAATATGAATTATAAAATTAAATGTAGTTTTTACTTGGGTGAACATCACAACCAGATGTTAAATGTGCTCGAAAGGAAGTGGAAAAGATGGGTGAGATTTAGGGTGACGAAAAATTAGGTTTGGAGAATTATGTGTATAATTAATGGGTGTAGTAAGAAATAAATAATACTAGAAATAATGAATAATAAAATATTATATATATATATATATATATATATGGATGCGATCCAGTGAGAACACCTCTTACCATGAGAAATAAGAACTAATCCTCACCATTGATTTTGATGAATGTACGCTCAAGATTTTACTAGAACTTTCGGTCATTCTCTCTCAAAAAATCTGCATTTTATGGTATTTTTGTCATTTTGTACTTATTTAAAATTATGTTTGCATATTTGATAAGTTCATTATTTCACTCACTTATCTATATTATTTTCTACTATTTTATGTAGTTTTCTTAAGTTTATATATATATATATATATATATATATATATATATATATATATCATGCATGAGTTTATTATATGTGGTGTTATGCTTGTCATGGTGCGTTTTTGCAGGTTTAGGCTTAAATTCATTAGATAACCGTTCTAAAAGCAGTGACGTGTAAGAGTAGCAGTGAAGGGTTTCTCCACACAAGGAATTGGGCTATTGGCGCATGGAAATGGATAGAGCTTCAAGTTTGCTTTCCAATGCAATTGGAATCGGGTCAATCGAAGTTTGGGAGTGAGAGTTATGGCCGAAACTGTGAGACCGCGCAGATCGAGTTCGACGAGGCAAGATCAACCTCGATCGACGCGGCTGCGGGCAAATCTGGCAAAAATCGGTTAAATTCGAAACAAATCGGATTTCCAGCCCTAGACTTGATAGGATACACATCCACTCCTATAAATAGCTCTTAATTTAGAGTTTTATTCATCCTGGATCATACTTTGCAACATTCAGCATCCTTTATTTTTCCAGCACGAACTTTTATTTTCTTATAAGTTATTTTTATGCACTTTAATAATATATTTTGTTTTGGTTTTCAATCTGCTATGCGTTGGGGTGTGCATTCGGTCGGTTCGAAATTTTTGACAACCGAATGGACCGAACCGAAAATGGTAACCGACTAAAAACCGAACCGAATAGCCGATCAACCAAACCGAATAATTCGGTTTGTTTTGGTCGGTTTGGTTCAAACCGAACTGCAGCCAAAAAAAATTAAATATTTCTTGTAAATTCGAAAATCAAATAAAACATAAATTCCAACAACAAAATCCAAGCATACAAATTGTGTTCTGACTTCTGTGTAGGGTTCGATCGAATGGGGGGAATGGGATGGGTATTGGGTTGGGTAAATTGAATTATGGAATATTATTATTATTATTATTATTATTATTATTATTATTATTATTATTATATATATAAATATATATTTAATTTATAATTATTATTTATATTAGTTCGGTCGGTTCGGTTCGGTTTTCGGTTTCGAAAGGCAGAACCGAAAACCGAACCGAATGTATTCGGTTTTCATTTTCCAAAACTGAAAACCGAACTGAAATTTGGAGGACCGAACCAAACCGACCAAATTTGAGCGGTTCGATCGGTTTTTTTGGTCCGGTTCGGTTCTTGCTCACCCCTAGCTATGCGTGGCTAGAAACCCTAGCAGGTTCTAGGGCAACAAATATCAATCAAATGCATGTTTAATTGATTAACAATCATTGCTTGGTTTTGAATTCCTGTTTGAATTATTAAGATTTAGAATTAATAAGATCGAAAGATAAAATTGATTCTAGGTTTATAGTTGTTAATTGAAGGACTGAAATGAGAAAATTAATAACAGGAAAAGGAATTTGAATACAATTAGAATATCTGTCCTAGGGGAAGATAGTTATTGTAGGGTTAATCTGAGGAATTATAAAAGGTTGATTAGTATTGTGTTATTGAGGCCGACAAAGCATATACATTCACTTGATAGTAACTTAGGCTATAATTGTCTGACCAAGAAATTGTAGTATATTATGATTTCCCACCAATGCAAGTTAATTAATTGATATGTATTTTGATTGATAGTTCGCCCTAGAGTTTGTGTCCCTTTTATTTGATTTCCTAAAATCCTTTAGATTTTCGTTTTGTTATCTTTACTTCTCAAATCAAAACCCCAATTTTCTGTTTACTCAAACAATAGATCTTAGGATTATAGCTAGTACATAAAATAATTTCGTTACACAATTCCTCTGGGTTCGACAACCTTAGGGTACTCTTATAAATTTATTTGCCACTGTGTCTGCAATTGATCTGTAGAATTTTACAGTGATCAAAATTGGCGCCGTTGCTGGGGAGTTGTTAGATATTATTTTGTTATTAGTTTATCCTAGGATTAATTGGATTGAGTCTGCATTTTTATTTTCGTGTGCGTGTGTTGTGTGCTTTTCGACCTCGACTTCGATCGACGCCTACCTGCGTCTATCAACGTCAAGATTTCATGAGTGTCGATCGACACCCACCCATGTCGATCGATGCAGAGCTGATTTTTGCCATCTTTCCCTTCATGTAGTGCATGAACACGAGATCTCAAGGGAAGCCACTTGAAGCCTTCAACCCAAAGATTGAAGCCTCCGGTAGGAAGAAGAAACAGAAGAAAAAGATGGATCCACTGGATAACCGGAACCCACAAGAATTTGACCCGACTATGCCCCCGTTGGAGGATACTACTGATGGACAGCTTACAACGGGGGATACTCCGACTCTCATCCAGGAGATGCATCAGATGTGAGAGACTGTCCGACAGCTGACTGCGGAAAGGGAGATCGAAAGAGAGGCTGCACGAAGAAGGCAAGAAAGAGAGAGAGAGCGCTTGGATGATGAGGATCCAAACGCGATGGGGAGGAAGTACAAGCCGCAGCCCGACAATGAGGGATTCAATATTGGCATCGATGCCAATAATTTTGAACTCAAAATCGGGTTGATTCAGATGGTTCAGCAAAACCAGTTTGGCGGAAGAGCTGTGGAGGATCCCTATACACACCTGCGGATATTTGTGGAAGTTTGCGACACCATCAAGCAAAACGGAGTTAGGCAGGATGTGATTCGACTGAGGCTGTTCCCATTTCACTGAGGGATGAAGCCCGATCTTGGCTCACCAGACTTGACTGCAGTAGGATCCAGATTTGGGAGGAATTGAGATCTGAATTCCTCTCTAATTTTTTCCCACCCTCGGTCATCATTCAGAGGAAGATGTACATTCTACAATTCCATCAAAGGGTGGAGGAGTCTCTGTTTGAAGCCAAGAGCAGGTTCAATGAACTGCTCAGGAGCTGTCCCAACCATGGAGTCGATACTGAAGAACAGGCTCACATTTTCTACCGGGGCACGACTGAAAGGACTCAAGAGTCCGTGGACAACACAGCTGGGGGGTCCATTATGAGCAAGTCCACGGAGAAAGCTCTGAAGCTTTTTAAGAAGATGGTGTTGCACAATCAAAAGTGGGTGAACCCGAGGAGGCCTCTAATTAAGGTTGTGGAAAAAGTGGAGACTGAAGATCCTCTCAAAATTGAGGTTGAGAAGTTGAGAGGGGATTTGGACAAATTGTCTGCGGGAGCTTCTACTGCTGCAGTTGCACTGGTGCTGTAGGGTTTTCCCGTGAACCGAATCACCAAAACCAATTTGAACCGGATCGATTTATGGGTATTGTGCATAATTAAATACATAATCAACCCTAGCATGCTCCTATGAATTTAATACTCAGATTTGTGGATTGAGGGATTACCGTAATTCCGTCGAGTCTGATCCGATCTTTTGCGTTTGAATTTCCAACTTTAATTCAACCACGCAATTCGATTTTATCTGTAGAAATAGAAATTAGAACTCTAATTTCTACATAAATTCGAAAATAAAGAAAGAAAAGAAATAGAATTTATGTTCTCCATATCAGGTCTTCAGATCTGTATCCCAATGTTGTTCAGATCTACTACTGGTGAGGACTCCGTAGATCTGTGGTTTGAGCAGGACCAGAATCGAAATTCTCCTCCCTTCTCTGATAAGATCGGCGGCCCTCTCTCTCTCTCTCCTAGGTTTAGTGTGTTTCAACTGTCATACAACTTATGAGAGAGAGCTGTCTATTTATAGACCTAGGGTTGCAAACCCTAATGGGCTCCTGGGCTCAATTCAGCATATTTATTTGGGCCAGACCTGGGACCTAATGCAAATAATAAATTGGGCCTATAAATTAATTAATTCCCATGTCCACAACCCAGGACACAATTAATTAATTAATATTAATTCTTTTTCACCACAGAATTAATACTGACCTACCCCTTTATTACCACGTTATGAGAACGGGCTGCATTAATTGAGAATCCCCATATTTAAGGTTACCGGACATTCATTAATTAATCGGAGCCTCTGACAAGCTCTAACTACAATTAATTAATATCTTATAATTTCTGAGTAGTACCACTCAATCCTTATCACTCGTGCCTGAATTTAATCAGCCTGCAGGACTTGGCACGATGAATGTTATTGAGCTCCTCGGGGAATGTCCCCATCCTATTACTCGGATATGGTTACCTAAACCCAGTCTCAGGCGGTACTACATGAACTGCTGTTACCCAAGATGCGGAAGCACGTTACTTAGGCTCTCCACCATGGCAAGTCAAAGCAACAGTCAACCCGTGCAAACCCTTGAACCTTCGTTAGGGTTTGAACTCAATCAATATAACGAGATCTTGTATTCGCTGATGTCAGACAGACGAATACATCTCACTGCGGTCCATCAATACGCCACCTCTGCGTACCAGCATGTCAAGTAACCAAGACAGACTACTTATTCCGACAATGTCGCAGCCATCCGCACAGACGTATCCTCATACGCTGTCTCGGCTGTGATCAGGTTTATGTCTCACTAGGTAAAGTGATCATACTATCTTCTGCGATCTACAACACGCCGTATGATCGTCCTTATCGGTGAGACAAGAGGATACCATTGTTCATACATGTAAGATTGTTAAAAAATAGGAGAAATAAACCGTTGTATACTCATTATAATAAATGCTTTCAGTATACAAAACCCATCAATCTCCCACTTATACTCAAAGCATAACTAAGCTATTACAGAGTATACAGTCCGTCTATCTAGTCTACTGTCTCTTTAACCACTATCAGTGGTCGGCATCCACCTCAGACCCAGCACACGAATATGTCTTTCGTAAACTTTCTGCGGCAAACTCTTTGTAAATGGATCAGCAAGATTGTCAGCAGTGTCAATCTTCTTAATTTGCACATCGCCCCTCAATACGATTTCTCGTATGATATGGTACTTTCTCTCTATGTGTTTGCTTGCCCTGTGAGACCGCGGTTCCTTTGAGTTTGCCACTGCAACAGAGTTATCACAATAAATTGTGATGCTCCTCGGCAAACTCGGGATCACGCCCTACTCTAAAAGGTAGTTCCTGAGCCAAACCCCCTCTTTCGAGGCATCGGAGGCGACGACATATTCCGCCTCCATGGTGGAGTCAGCAATGCTTTTCTGCTTTGAGCTCCTCCAAGATACAGCTCCACCTCCAAGGGTGAACACATATCCTAAGGTCGATTTCTTCTCATCCTGATCCCCTTGGAAATCCGAGTCTGTATAACCCACAGGGTACAAATCCTCACTTTGATAAACTAGGCAGTAATTCCTAGTTCTCTTCAAATACTTGAGGATGTGCTTTACAGCAGTCCAGTGCGCCTGTCCAAGGTTAGACTGATATCTTGCTACCATGTCAACGACATAACAAATATCTGGCCCGGTACACAACATTGCATACATGAGGCTACCCACAGCCGAAGCATATGGTACAACACTCATCTCATCTTTCTCCCGCTGTGTCTGAGGACACCGCCCACTAGAAAGATGAATGCCATGTCTGAAAGGTAGCAAGCCTTTCTTGGCGAGTTGCATGTTGAACCGGGCTATCACAGTATCCATATAGGATGCCTGGGATAAGCTCAACATTCTTCTCTTACGATATCGTAAGACCTTAATACCAAGAATGTTGCCAGCTTCTCCCAGATCCTTCATTTGGAACTGTTCGGATAACCAAGACTTGATTTCTGACATCACTCCCTCGTTGTTTCCAAATAGGAGTATGTTATCAACGTATAGTGCAAGGAAGACCACGCTCCCACTGACACAAAGTCGGTAAACACAACTTTCATTTTCCAACTGAGCAAATCCATAGGATTTAATCACATCGTTGAAACATAAGTTCCACGACCTTGAAGCTTGCTTAAGTCCATACAAGGACTTCCTGAGCTTCCAGACAAGATGTTCTTCGCTCTTGCTTATGTAACCCTCGGGTTGCTGCATATAGATGTCCCTACCATCTTCAAGGTAACCATTTAGAAAAGCAGTTTTGACATCCATCTGCCAGATCTCGAGGTCCATATGCGCAACTATGGCAAGGAGTATCCGGATGGATTTGAGCATGGCTACGGGTGAAAAGGTTTCATCATAGTCAATGCCCTCTTTCTAAATATAACCCTTTGCCACCAGCCTGGCTTTAAAATCCGTGATCTTTCCATCCGCCCCTTTCTTTCTTTTGTATACCTATTTGCACCCTATGGCCCTAAAGCCATCCGGCAAATAATTTTTCTGGTATAAATCCATAGCAGTTATGGATTCAATTTCAGAATCCATGGCGACACGCCATTTGGCAACATCCTTGTCCTGCACTACCTCTTCGTAAGTTAGTGGGTCAGAGTCCTCATATCCGTCTTCCGGGCTGAAGTCCGAAGACTCACCCACGAACATGTACCTTTCTGGCTGGAAAATAACTCTCCCACTACGACAAGGCATCGGTTCCGTGTCAGTAGTAGGTTCAGTAACTTGTGGTCCTGCACCTTGCACTGAAGAACGTGTCTGTGGTGTTGTACCTCTCACAGGTGCACCCACATCTACACGTTCCCCTTCCCTTAGAATTGCATTCTCGTTCTCAATTTCTTGAAGAACGATATCACTCCTTGACTTGTGATTACTCACATACTCGTCCTCCAAGAATCTAGCGTTGGTGCTAACAACGACTCTCTGACTCTCAGGACAGTAAAAGTAACCACCTTTCGTTTGCCTGGGATACCCTATGAACAGCATTACCTTTAACCTGCTTTCTAACTTATCAGGTTCCTTCGACAGTACGTGTGCCGGACAGCCCCATACACTAAACTTGCACAAACTAGGTTTGAGACCAAGGAAGAGCTCAGAAGGCGTCTTAGGAACTGATTTAGAAGGCACCACATTAAGCACGTAAGCTGTTGTTTCCAATGCGTAGCCCCAAAATGAAATTGGTAAGTTTGCATAACTCATCATTGATCTTACCATCTCTAGAAGAGTCATATTTCTTCTTTCAGCTACACCGTTTTGCTGGGGAGTACCCGGTGCAGTCCACTGGGATGTAATCCCATTTTCTGACAAATACTGCAGGAACTCGTTACCGAGGTATTCGCCACCGCGGTCAGATCGCAGTGACTTGATAGTTTTCCCGACCTTCTTTTCTACCTCAGCCTTGAACTCTTTGAATTTCTCAAAGCATTCAGACTTGTAGCGAAGCAGGTAAATGTATCCGTACCTTGAGTAATCGTCAATGAAAGTGACGAAGTACTTATACCCTCCACGAGCCTGCGTGGACATCGGTCCACATAAGTCAGATTGGATCAATTCCAACACTTCCTCTGCTCGAGACTGACTAGCCTTGAAAGGCCTAGTTGACATCTTGCCCTCGATGTAGGATTCGCAAACTTGATAAGGTACAGCCCGGACTAAGTCCAATGTATCGTCATCTGCAAGTCTCTGAATCCGCTTCAAGCTGATGTGACCCAGTCTCAAGTGCCAGAGATATGTAAGATCCTCATCAGAAGAAGTAAGTTTTCTCTTTCTAGGATTATCAATTACGGATGAATTATATGCAATACTTGCAGAAGACTTATGATTACAATTAACAACATAGAGAGAATTATTCAGCATCCCATGACAGATAACACCGTTATTACCAATGATAGAAACACCACTATAAAAATAACTGAATATCCATCAACATAAAGTTTGGAAACTGAAATAAGGTTCTGCCTAAAATCCAGCACGTACAAAACAACTCTTAAAGTTAAAACAGAATCATCAAAGTACAAGGTGAAATCTCCAATGGCAGCTGCACTCACTTGTGCTGCGTTCCCCATTGAGATGGTAACCTCGTCATTCTTCAGCACCCTCCTCGGTGTGTACCCCTGCGAAATGTAACAAACATGATCAGTAGCTCCAGTATCCACTACCCACGAATGAGTAGAAACTGATGCTAAACATGTTTCCGTTACAAATGCAAATGACGTACCTTGTCTCTTGCTTCCACTTGCACTCTTACTAGAAGTGACACCAACCCTCTTCATTTCATTTGACCTCCTCTCACGTGATATGCGATCAATCATATTCTTGCACACAGTATGAACCACATCTTTCAATGTGCCCAAGCCGTGCTCAAGATCTGATAACTCAAACTCCCATGAAGGTACGATGTACTGTTCTGCTATAAGAACAGTGAGCAACTCTTTGAAGGAGTACTCACTTCTCTTAGCTACATCCTTCTTAAAGTCATAGAATGAAAGCGGTAAAGAGTTCAGGATTATATCGATCTTAGCCCGATCAGATATACATCCACCTCTACGTGTGAATCGTCTCATGGTGTTATCCATCATCATCACATGCAGTGTCACCGAACTGCCATCAACCATTATCTTACAGACAAGGTCATTTACGAGATCACAGTTGATAGTTCGTTCCACTTCACCAAACGTGGTCACTAAGTCCATCCATATCGCAACAGAGCTACAATAGCCCATGTACTTGAGCTCAAATTCTCTAGACAGGTTATCTGAGATTAACTTGTAAGTAAAATCCTCAGACGCCACCCACCTGTCATAGAACTCCTTCTCACGTCTAGAGACTTTATGGTAACGTGGGGCAAGTGGCATCATAGTAAGAACAAACATGTGTTGCATAGTCAGGAGGATATACTCAATGCAGTATCTCCACTCATGGTAGTTTGGACCAGTTAGAGGATTGAGAGCAAGTAAATGATCGACAGTATACATAGACATATCTGAAACAATAAAGAATCTTAAATAAGAACATACATGTAGAACTTCGAAAATAAATGCATTGAAAACCTTTTAATAAATCAAATACAAATATTTTCCACTAATTGCCCAAGAGTTCCCACCGAAAGCTACACTCGTAGACGTTTACGATGTCACCCTCAACCAGAACTGCGGGTTTTAAGCCCCAATCCATTTAATTTCACTACCATGTCAAGAAGCTTTTGACACTAGAAATTAATAATTAGTGAAAACCTTAGACCAAGCCATCTCTCAAGAACAGGGATGCAATTCTTGCATTATATTCTAAGATGCTTCTAAGCAATTAACCACAAATTTAACTCCGGCCAAAAGAGACAGTTTAGCATTGCACGTAACCATACCGCACAGCCCTTAAAGATTTTGTTATCTATAATTTAATTTAAATCAATCCTAGAACACTTGTGAAAGAGATCTACGCAAGCTACACACGTAGACGTTTACGCAAAACCCTCCCACTATTCACATGATTTAAATTGTTTGTCTAGAAATCCCAACAATCGTACCCATGCACCTCTAGGAACTAGCAAGCTACACTCGTAGACGTTTACTAGAACGAGAGATACACTTACAGCCTAGGACCGCTTTGTGGAGGTCTATTGATTTTAATTAAAAAATCTGCTTAGTATTTTCTTTTAAAAGGTTTCTTATATGCGCACACATAATTTCTTTGTTATTATATTTCCCAAATTTTTGCATGTAATTAAACAAGCCCAAAAATTCCCAAAATATTATCCAACAAAATAAATTAATCACATAAGCATGCTTGAAAGCTGTAAATAATAAAAAGTGATAAAACATGCTTTTCCTATTATCTACACATGCTTAATTGCGCACATAATAAATCACATATCATACGAGGACAATTAAGGCAAACAAAAATTCCTCGAGGCCCCACAAAAATAGAAAAAATAAATTCTATCTATTACAATTTGAAATTTGAATCTATTTGGATAGATACAAATCTTCTCAAATCTTCCAGGGCCTCCAAATCTTGATTCACCAAATCATTTGGGATTTAGGCCTTTGTGATCTGATGATTTGCCATAACCCTAATGCCAACCCTAGGGTTTACACAGGATTGCACAAACCATCAAAACCACAAGCCACCGCGACGGGACAGCATCAGCCGACGACGACTGCCGCCGCCGCTGCCGTCGGACCGCTGCCGCGCGCGTTCACCCAGTGGGCTCACGCGCGCGCGTGCACCGCGCGCAGCCCTTCATCGCTCGTGCGCGCGAAGGCCGCGCGCCACCTGCCGCTGCCCACCGTGTCCTTCGCCAGCCCTGCGTCGGCTCCGTCTTCGTTCTTTGTCCTCGACCAGTCCAATTATATATTTTGAAAAATAAAATTACATAATAATCTATTCTATTACAAATTTTCAAAATCTATACTAATCACGGATTTTCTCATGATTTTACAAAATTAATTTAGCCCTACGCGAATAAACCACCGCAGGCTGAATTATTCGGGTTGCCACGAGGAACAAAAACCAACATCCACAAAACAGTAAATCCATACATGCATACTGAATTCAATTATGCACAAAAGTGCCATAAATCAGAAACCTGGCTCTGATACCAATTGTAGAGTTTTCCCGTGAACCGAATCACCAAAACCAATTTGAACCGGATCGATTTATGGGTATTGTGCATAATTAAATACATAATTAACCCTAGCATGCTCCTATGAATTTAATACTCAGATTTTTTGATTGAGGGATTACTGTAATTCCGTCGAGTCTGATCCAATCTTTTGCGTTTGAATTTCCAACTTTAATTCAACCACGCAATTCGATTTTATCTGCTGAAACAGAAATTAGAACTCTAATTTCTAGATAAATTCAAAAATAAAGAAAGAAAAGAAATAGAATTTCTGTTCTCCCGATCAGGTCTTCAGATCTGTATCACAATGTTGTTCAGATCTACTACTGGTGAGGACTCCGTAGATCTGTGGTTTGAGCAGGACCAGAATCGAAATTCTCCTCCCTTCTCTGATAAGATCGGCGCCCCTCTCTCTCTCTCCTAGGTTTAGTGTGTTTCAACTGTCATACAACTTATGAGAGAGAGAGATGTCTATTTATAGACCTAGGATTGCAAACCCTAATGGGCTCCTGGGCTCATTTCAACATATTTATTTGGGCCAGACCTGGGACCTAATGCAAATAATAAAGTGGGCCTATAAATTAATTAATTCTCATGTCCACAACCCAGGACACAATTAATTAATTAATATTAATTCTTTTTCACCACAGAATTAATACTGACCTACCCCTTTATTACCACTTTATGAGAACGGGTTGCATTAATTGAGAATCCCCATATTTAAGGTTATCGGATATTCAACAGTTAATCGGAGCCTCTGACAAGCTCTAACTACAATTAATTAATATCTTATAATTCATGAGTAGTACCACTCAATCCTTATCACTCGTGCCTGAACTTAATCAGCCTGCAGGACAAGCTCTAACTACAATTAATTAATATCTTATAATTCCTGAGTTGTACAACTCAATCCTTATCACTGTGGTCCATCAATACGCCACCTCTGCGTACCAGCATGTCAAGTAACCAAGACAGACTACTTATTCCGACAATGCTGCAGCCATCCGGACAGACGTATCCTCATACGCTGTCTCGGCTGTGATCAAGTTTATGTCTCACTAGGTCAAGTGATCATACTGTATTCTGCGATCTACAACACGCCGTATGATCGTCCCTATTGGTGAGTCAAGAGGATACCATTGTTCATACATGTAAGATTGTTAACAAATAGGAGAAATAAACCGTTGTATACTCATTAGGTGCAACCCGAAGCTCCTGCAAAGGTGAGCTATCTGAATAGAGGGGGATACCCCTACCAGCACCAACAAAGAAATGGGGGATATCAATATCCACCGAGGAACCACCATGGTTTCTCCTACTCTCACCCTGAGGCAGCGGAGCTACCACCACCGGGATTTGAAGTTCAGAATGGAGAAGTGGTGGAGAAGAAGAAGGACAATTTGGATGATTTGTTGGCCAAATTCATCAAGGCCTCAGACCAGCGGCATGGGAAGCTGGATCAGGAAGTGATCGGAGTACATACTAAGGTGGATTGAAGGGGAAAGCACCTGAAGATGGTCGAAACGCAGGTCAGTCAAATCGCCAACACTATTGGCGCGCACCACAAGCAAGGGCAGCTGTTGAGCACAACCGAGGTGAACCCAAGGGTTCAAAAAGATTGCAAGGTTGTCACACTGTGATCCGGGACGAGTTACAAGGGTCCCGAGATGGTTCGGGGCGAGTCTGAAGCTTAAGAGGCACAAAATTACGCTATTGGAGGCTCGACTTCGATCGACACACGTCCCACGTTGATCAAAATCAAGGAGATAGAAGGAGAGTCGGAGCGACGAAGAAGGCTCAATTTTAATTGACGTAGCTGGCGTCGATTTAAGTGCGTGGAAATCAACCTCGACAAAAGCTCCCCTGCGTCGGTCGAAGTCGAGGCCCACCTCGGGCAAAATTCCAGCAAAATCTGAAGATCCCCTCCCATCTATGCCATTCCCTTAGAGGTTCAAGAAGCAAATGGAGGACTCCAAATTCGCGAGATTTGTGGAGAACTTGAGGGAGGTCAGCATAAACATTCCACTGATCGAGGCGCTGAAGGAAATCCCGGGGTACATGAAGTACCTTCAGAAATTGATGAGTGGGAAGAAACAGTTCGTAGAGAACAAGACTGTGAAGATCCACAAGCAGTGCAGTCTGCTACTGCAAAAGCAGGTGCCCATCAAGAGAAGCGATCTTGGATGCTTCTCTATCCCAGTGGAGATTGGAGGACATACATTCGAGAGAGTATTGTGCAATACTGGGGCCAGTATCAATCTGACGTCGTACTCTATTTACAAGCACCTCAACATCGGAGAGATGAGGCCCACTACTATTACGTTGCAGATGGCGGATCATACTGTATCCCGCCCCAAGGGAGTTCTGGAAGATGTGCGCATTCGAGTGGGCCATCTGATCTTTCCAGCAAATTTCGTGGTACACGAAATGAAGGAGGATGAGAACATGCCCATGATACTGGGTCATGAGTTTCTTGATACTACTGTCGCGCTCATTGACTGCCGAGGCGGCGAAATTACACTCCGAGCCAATGAGGAAAAGATCACCTTTGTGATCGATAAAAGCAAGAGAAAGGCAGAGTGCAACCGGATCACCACCACTGAAGATGATGAGTTCGAAGAAGAAGAAGCCGCTGCTACAGAGTGGGAGCGCGGGAATTTGAGGGTGAAGATTTCAAATAAGCCTCCTCAATTCGAGCTCACCACCATTGTCAAAGATTGTAAAGTTTACATGGTGGATGCCAAGGGTCGGAGAGTCTGGACCCGACCTCCCTGGTTTGATCCGAGGTATCGTCGAGCTACGACGTTAAACAAAGCACTTGTTGGGAGGTAACTCAACCTTTTTAGTAATTTTCATTTCTTTTAATTTTGCATTTTGCCTTTTATTTTTGAATTTTGTCTGCACTAACTTTTTTTGCAGCATTAAAAAAAACGAAGGATTGCTCGACTTTGATCGACGCAGCCTAGCATCGATCGAAGTCGAGACCACGGCATATGCACTTTGACCCCGAGCATGGATCAACTTAGAAGGCTTCACGTTGATCAACGCGAACCTACATCGGTCGACGCAAAGTGCCAGACAACCTAATTTCACGCCGCGCGAGCTCGAAGCCTCCTGGGATAAAAAGTTGATGTCTGAGATCAACTACCAGGTATATTCCTTCCCTTTGTCTGATTCTCAAACTTTTTCCCACTCGTGAGTTGGAAATAAGTTTAGGGGGATGTGGATGAAAGGAGGAATATTCTATCTTTATTTTCGCTTTCAGTAATTTGAATTTTGCATATGCATGATTTTAAATTTTATTCTATTTTGTGGGGAAATTCTTGAGCTTTTACATAAACCTGAATGAGATTGTGAGATTAGAATTGATTGAGGGCTAAGTTTGAATTGATAGGGATTGCGATTAGATGCCTATGAAAGTTGAATATCGCATGATAGGGTTAGTTTGAAACTTATACTTGCATGCTGATTGAGATGATTTGAAATTAGTTGTGGAAGAAAATCTTAAACCCTTGTGTGAGACTTAAGGCTTAATTAGTTTGATGTGAGATTCTCATGTGTGTTTTAATTTCTCTAGAACTTGTTTATTTTCTTTGTTGAGATTGCATTAGTGTGCACAAGTTTAGGAAATGATCTTAGGCCATTTTTGATAGCCCAATTTCCTAAACATTGTCCCTTCACATAAAATTTTCCCTAGTTAGCCACTTTAAGCCTATACAATTTTATTTCCTTGTCTATGAGATTAAGAAAGTTTTGTCTCACTCGTGTCTTGAGTTGTCGTATATGGGGTGGATTGAAAGTGAATTGGAGATAAGAAAAGAAAAATTAGTGGTGAAAAAGACGTGTGAAAAAAAGCTCAAATAATAATTAGAATCCTCATAAGCTCTATGAAAGAAAAGGAAAAAAAATAGTGTGAAAGAGCATAAGATATTCAAAATGAGCTAGAACGAAAATTGTGTGTCGTTGATATATATGAGGAGATGAGGTGGATGAAGTTAGATGGTGGGTTGAGACTTACTGAGATTAATTAACTCAGTTCATTTTCAGTCACTTGGCCAAATTTTCCTACCCCTGAGAAAAAGCCTACGTTACAACCTATTGAAAATTCTTTTTGATTTTAGACTTGTTTACACATTCTAGCAGGGGAGATATTAGAAAATTTGCAAGCGTATGGTAGAAATTCATTCATACATGTGTTAAGTGATTTCATCTTTATCCTATACACTTGTGAGTTAAGCGAAACACTTCCCGTGAGTTCTTCCACTATTAATGGATTTGCTAACTCTTTCAAACTGCTTGTAAATAGTGGATTTTTGACCCTTGATTGTGATGAATCTTGTGAGGCATTACACTCTAATTACCTGATCTTTTGATTCTTTCTTGCCTATTGATTGAGGACAATCAAACGTTCAAGTTTGGGGGATTTGATAAGTTCAGTATTTCACTCACCTATCTATAATATTTTATACTATTTTATGTAGTTTTCTTAAGTTTATATATATATTTCATGCATGAGTCTATTATATATGGTGTTATGCTTGTCATGGTGCGTTATTGCTGTAGGATTCGAGTCTACAATAGATAACACGAATTGCCACTTTAATTTGCCAAGGATCGTTCTTAGGATATCGAAAATAAATATAAATTAAATAAATCAGGCGAACCTAAGCATGCTCCTACAAAATTAATTGCAAAGGGATGGATCTACGGAATACCTTAACTCCAGCGACTGATCTACAGATCTAGATCGATGACGGAGACTTGATCCAATAGATCTGATCTTCTTATCTGTTCTCTTGCTCGATCCAGAAATCTGGTGAGGATACGCTACCGGATCTACAGCCACCCACTCTCTCTCAATCTCTCTAGGGTTTCTGATTTTGAAACTTCAAACTTATGTGGGAAAATGAGTGATTTATATATTTATATAGATCTGGAGAATGGGCTATTAGGGTTTAATAAACCCTAATGGTCTCTGAGCAATGTTGAGCCAGACCAGGGATCAAATGCAAATAATAAAGTGGGCCTCCTATTCATTAATTTCATGTTCAACCCAGAACATAATTAATTAATAAACATGAATTCATGCCACCAGAGAATTAATGTTGACCTACCTCTTTATTACCACGTTATTAGGAACGGGTTGCATTGACTTGGTTAATCCCCATATTTAAGGTTTCAGACATTCATTAATTAATTCAGCATATGACAATTAGCTGTAATTAATTATTCTCTTATTATTCCTGAGTAGTACCACTCAACCCATATCGCTTATGCTTGAATCAATGATTCAGCCTGCAGGACTTAGCATAACGAACCTCGTGAGCTTCCCAGGGAATGTCACCATCCTGAAACGGATATGGTTATCTAAATCCAGCCTGAGGAAACCCCACACAAACTGCCATCACCCAAGATGCAGATATACGAGTACATGTAAGACTCTCCACCATAGCAAGTCAAAGTGACGATCAACCCATGTGTGCCCCTCAGCTTTCAATAGACTTTAGATCCGACCAAGTTACCAAGATCTTTACTCATTCATATGTCAAGTAGAATGGTTCATCTCACTGTTGATCCTATCAATACATTGAGATGTACCGGTCACACAAAGCAGTCAAGATAAACCACTTTTGGACTTGTGTGCCATAGCCTAAACCGACAGCCGAACAAGAAACTATCTCAGCTGTGATAACTGTTTATAGCTCGCTAGGTCGAATGATCTATATGATCTTCTGTGATCTCTTACGCACCGTATGATCTCCCTATCGACGAGATAACTGGATATATTTGTTCGCATCGTATGATTGTTAATTCAGACAGGAGTTGTTTATAGCAAGTCATTAATGATTACCAGTATATCAAACATAACGTTTCCCAATATACCAATCATAATGCTTTTATGTATACAATTCCAACAATTGCAAGTTTAGGCTTAAATTCATTGGATAATCATTCCGAAAGCAGTGACGTGCAAGAGTAGCAGTGAAGGATTCCTCCACAAAAGGAATTCGGGCTATTGGTTCATGGAAATGGATAGAGCTTCGAGTTAGCTTTCCAAAGCAACTGGAATCGGGTCAATCGGAGTTCGTGAGTGAGAGTTATGGCCAAAACTGTGAGACCGCGCAGATCGACTCTGACCGAGGCGAGATCGACGGGTGGAAACACGCGCGTCGATCAACACCCAGCCACGTCGATCGAAATGCGGGCAAATCTGGTGAAAATTGGTTAAATTCGAATCACATCGGATTTCCAGCCCTAGACTTGATAGGATACACATCCACTCCTATAGATAGCTCTTAATTTTGAGTTTTATTCATCCTAGATCATACTTTGCAACATTCAACATACTTTATTTTTCCAGCACGAACCTTTATTTTCTTGTATGTTATTTTTATGCACTTTAATAATATATTTTGTTTTGGTTTTCTATCTCCTATGTGTGGCTAGAAACCCTAGCGGGTTCTAGGGCAACGAATATCAATCAAATGCATGTTTAATTGATTAACAATCATTGCTTGGTTTTGAATTCCTGTTTGAATTATTAGGATTTAGAATTAATAAGATCGAAAGATAAAATTGATTCTAGGTTTATAGTTGTTAATTGAAGGACTGGAATGAGAAAATTAATAACAGGAAAAGGAATTTGAATACAATTAGAATATCTGTCATAGGGGAAGATAGTAATTGTAGGGCTAATCTGAGGAATTATAAAAGGTTGATTAGTATTGTGTTATTGAGGTCGAAAAAGCATATACATTCACATGCTAGTAACCTTGGCTATAATTTTCTGACCAAGAAATTGTAACGCCCCCAACTGACCTTCCCAATTTGGGGTCGCGTCCCATTGATGTTTTAGGTTTTGTCAAACATTTCTTCAACTAAATAAATGCGCGAAAGACTTAAATTAAAATGGAAAGATAATTGAATTCACTAGAATAATACTTCGAGTCAATTATAAGAACATAGGTTCAAAACATTTGATGCGATTGTGATGCGCGATGGAGATATGCATATGAAGATGCATATCTCAGGATCTAGAAATTCAAAACTCTTTACTTTGCCAGTTTACACCCCTGCTCGCCCATCCTCGCTGCTCAACCTGCGTATTTTAAAAATAATACGAGGGGCTGAGTACTAATATACCCAATGAGAAACATGCCCGAAAACATGCATTATATAAGAGAAGTGCTATGCAACTCACACAGATAGACACGAGATTTTGTTGAAAAGAACCGTACTATCTAAAACATTTTATTTTGTGCGCATTTAAACATGTTATTATATCTGTTATTGTTTTTGTAACTGGAAGCTGGCCCACTTCCAAGTTACGATGACTAGTTAGAAATGATTTAACATTCAACTCACTATCATCTAAGTGCACTAATCTCATAACACACTTCGAGATCCGATCGTATTTAATAATCAATCACTTTCTCACAGGGTTTAAGGTCACTACCATTTCACCCTTCATAATTCCTTCCAAGGCTTAAGGTCACTACCATTTCACCCAACTTTGCAATTTAAGGTAGCTAACCTTCACAATTAATAAGAGTAGCGCATGCACTGATAGTACATGGTTCTTGTCTTATTAATACCTCTCTGTTGTTAGCATTCAACAGAGGACATATAATAGCACAAAAACAAGCATAGCATCTCAATTCAAAACAAAACATTTAACACATTGTGAAAGGAAAACACGCATTTTCTTTTATACTCAAATAGTTTCCCACCTTGTGTTTGGCTTTAAGTGTAGATGTTCTTTCGCTAGTATGAGCTCAACCAATACTTGCTTCAATCTCCTAAAATTAATTAGGGATACTGAAGTTAGTACGGATGATCTAGGACAATAATATCTCAATCATAATAAATTGAATCTCGAAAGGAACTAAGATCGGAATAAGAGATTAAGTCTTCCCAAGTTCGAGCTCTGTATCGACCGACAGGGTTCTGTGTCGGTCGACACAACCCTTATCGACACAACATTCCAGATCGATAGTCTTCCGGTCGACATATCATATGTCAACCACTTCTATCGATCGACACATCTTTTGTCGATCGATAAGAGCGTGTCGACTCCTCCTCCGTCGAACTTCAATTCGATCACTACACTTCCTGTCGACCGATAGGATTTCTCGACAAGCTTCCCTTTGATAAAGCTTCTGTGTCGATCGAAACACTTCATGTCGATCGACAGGAGTGCTCGATCGACCTATTTTGACAAAAGGCTTCCCTGTCGATTGACAGCATTCCTGTCGACCGACAAGAGTCGTCTTCCTCACGGGTTCGCCGGAGAACAGGACGTGCAACTCCCGATTCTGGCCACTCCGACCATCCGATCACGCATGCAATTATACATACAAGTTCCCTAGACTCCTTAGAACACGATTCTAGCATCAAAACTAGGATTTAAATGCATAAAACGAGAGGTTGAAGAGGCTCACCGAAAAATCCTTCCTCACGGCAGCGGTCGCGATTCCGGCGAGGAAACTCGTGTTTCAAAGTGTTCGAATACTCCCTACACGATGGGGAACACGACTAACTCGTCAAATCACGGATTTATGGCCGGAAAATCAAGATTCAAGCATTAACATTCAAAATTGAAATGTGATACCCACCTCTCCTTCTCTCTTCAATATCTCGGTCATTTCTCCACTTCACGGCGCCCACTTGTGCTTGAATTGAAGCTTGAAGAGAGTACTACACGGTGGTGGTGGCGGCTGGCTTGGTGGTGGTCGGAGGTGATCGAAATATCATCGGGAAGGTGACTGACGAGTTTTGGGGTTGGGGTGGGTTTCTCTTGCTCTCTCACTCTTTCTTTCTCTAGTTCAACATATGGTAGGGTGCAAATGAAGTGCAAAATTCATATATATATTTGTTGTAATAAGGTTCCCATCACAATATGCATATAGATATGTATTTATAATAATATCCCCTTCTTAATAATATATACCTCTATCCATAGAATGAATTAAACTCCCATTTCAACACAATAATTCATTCCAATTAGTA